>CAJNRD030001118.1:10603809-10644601 GCA_905319865.3 Cotesia congregata
TTAACATAATAAAATTAAAATATTTTATATTATGCCGATAAATATCACTCAATTAATGATGAAATGCACTCACTCTCCAATTGTACGGTAGTTATTTTTGACCGCTTTATGGCTGGTTGCGTTGTAAACAAACTCTGAATATTTTTTAAAAGCTATAATCACTGTGCAATTAATTGTGTAATTTTTTATTATGATGATTAAATGCCATATTTTTTTATTTTAATACTTTAAGAAAAAAAAAACCCTTGTAAAATATTAATTAATTAACTTTTTTATACATCGGTCAACTAATTGGTGACCGGTCAACAACTGGTGCATTTACCCTATGTTAAAAATTTAATTTTAAATTGTTAATAATTTTTTAAAATAATCGATAACAAATTTTCAATTTTTAGGAAAGATTACAATCTAATTAAACTTATTAATGTTATTAAAAAATATAAATTTATATTTACTATTAAGTCTTAAACATAAACGTCCTTAAATATCCGCTTAATAAATTTTCATTCCTATTTTTCAAAAAATACTTCGCAGCATTAAAAGCTTTTCCTAATTTTCTCCCCCAAAAATAAAGGCATAAATCTCATTATTTTACTTAAAAATAATTACCTTATTTATGAGTTTACCACCTAAGCATTAAAAAGTCCATTTCTTACCTAGAATTTAAAAAAAAACAATATAATAAGTCAAACCTGCATAATCCCTGGCTTGACAAAAGATAGAAGAGGACTCTGCCTAATTACGATACGTGAGAGACAATAATTAGCAAACAATTAAGCACGATTCTTAGATTCTTACCGAGAATGTAGCAATCTCCCACTCCATATAAGTACACTAATGCGCAAATCCGACAAGTGGGGGCTAAGTGAACATTTCCAAGAATTTTACACCCCTGCATCTAATAAGCGCGCTCGCCGCAAGAGGCGCTGTCCAATCAAACGTCGCCAGGACGGAAAACGATCTAGACCATCGACCAATCCGGTCTCTTCGGGCGTTTTCGGGTGTTTTCGGCCAGGTGTCTTCTATTCAAGCGTTGAAAAGAGCCCAGTCGGCGGAAACGGAAGTTAGAGACAGTGGACTGTCTCGGCTCTCTCTCTCTCGGTCAAGTTGCTGAGCTTGTTTTAGTTTTCAGAGCACTTGAGGCTCAGTCATACGCATACGCTGTCTTCAGCTTTTATCTATTGCTTTGAGTTATTATTTTTTATTTTTTCGCTTTTGAAATCTTACCAATGCCAAAATATTCTTTTTTGTTGTTTCGTTATTTTTTTTTAATATTTTAGCTATAATTCATCATGACTGACGATTCTAGTGTAAGAGTTGCTGTGAGGTGAGTTTTCTATTTTCAATTGTTATTATTATTATTTATTCTTTTTTTTTTTAATTAGTTAAATTGAATTTTTTATAAAATAATTATTATTTATTCATTTTTTTTTTTTTTTTAAGAAATTTCAATTTTCAAACTCTAATTTTTTAGTTTTGAAAATTAATCAATATTAAGCTGGAAAAATTTTTAAATTTTAAGCCGAATTTTTTTATAAAAAATTATATATATATATATATATATATATATATATATATATATATATTTTTTTTTATAAAAAATATTTTTGAGGATTAATTTATAAAATTTCTGGGTGATAAAAATAATTTTTATTTTTTAATATTTAATAAAATTAATTAACTGTTAATTTATGTTTTTTTTTTTTATTATAAAATAAAATTTTAATTGGAATTAAATATTCATTTGTAGTAAATATTTTTTTAGGGTTAATGAATATTTATTAATAAACGGTTGTTTGGGCCCTTGAATAAAAAGTGACTGTCGAAATTTTATTTTAATTTTTTTTTATAATGCTTTGAGGTGAATATATGTATAATTAAAAAAATTTATTAATTGATTTTTTATAGAAAAAATAAATGATAAAAAAATTTAGTTTTAAAAGAAGAAATTTTTAAATTAGAAAATAATTTTAAAAAAAAATTTACTGTCAAATTGAAAAAAAATTAGAACAAGAAATTTTTTAATTAAAGAACATTTTTTATTCAAAATAATAAAATGAAATTTTTTTCTCTTAAATAAAGTTAATTTTTTTTTATTAGAGTACTTAATAAATTAATTTATTGTCAATTAATAAATTTCATTTTATAATATGTGTTTTGAGATGTTCTTTTAAAATTTATAACATTAATCATTAATCAAAAAAAAATTATTGGATATCTGGTACTTTTAAAATAATAATTTATGCAGAATAAATTATGATTGAAATTAGCGACCATCTGCTATTAGAAATAATTTTATCGCAATGATAATTTAGATAAAAAAATCTTGAGTAAGTTTTTAAAAATCCAGATGTTGAACCCCCTGGAAAAAAATTATATTTAAATATAAATAATATTTTTTTACAAGTTGATTTTTTGGACATTTAATATTTTTTTTAATATTTAATTTTTTTTATTAATTTTTTTCATGGTATTTAAAAAATACATATATTAAAAAATCCGAAAAAAATAATTCGGAGTTCAAAATAAATTTTAATTATATTTAATAAAAAAAATTGGCATAAATTTAGCTCTAGAAATTTTTTTTTTAATTAAAAAAATTTTTTTTACAGTATTAAAAAATCTAAAAAAATATTCTGTAATTTAAAACAAATTTTAATAACAGTTAATAAAAAAATTGACTAAAATTTAACTCAAAAAAATTTTTTTTCAGTATAAAAATTTTTTTATATTAAAAAAATACATTTATAAAAAATTCATTAAAAACATTTCATATTTAAAATAAATTTTTATAAATATTAATTATAATTAAAAAAAAATATTTAAAAAAAATTAGCAAGAATTTATTAATACAAAATAAATTTTTTATGAATATTTAATAGATTTTTAATCTTCAAAATAAATTATTTCCCTAAAAGACCTATAAAATAACATTAACTTACAAATCTAAGATAGAATAAGTAGACCATGCTCTACTAGTAAGACTTTCACTCGCGTGGGTGCAACTGCGTGGTTTCGAAAATTCATAAACTCTACAAACATTACCATAAAATATCTAACAATGGCTCTTTAATTAAAATAAAAAAATAAATATTAATCAATAAATTGAACTGCAGGATAAGGCCTCAAGTAGCTCGCGAGGTGATTGACATGTGTCGAATATGCACACAAGTGCCGGCGGGGGAGCCCCAGGTATTCTTGGGGGCCGACAAAGCCTTCACGTACGACTACGTATTCGACACAGGTATCGAGCAGAAGAACATATACGATAACTGCGTCGCTAAATTGGTGGAAGGCGCCTTGGACGGGTACAATGCTACTGTCCTGGCCTACGGACAAACTGGGTCCGGTAAAACGTATACCATGGGCACCGGGTTCGATATCGAGATTGGTGATCATGTTGTGGGAATTATTCCCCGGGCGATCAGACACCTCTTTGATGGCATCGCTGCTAAACAGGCTAGGGCAAGGGAGCGTGGTCACATGCCTCCGGAGTTCAAGGTGAGAGTTTATATTAGTAGAAAAAAATTGGTAATTATTTACAAGTGGGGTCAATCCTATTTTACCCTATGTTTGGCCATAGAAAATTTTTTTTTTTTTTTTAATCAAATTGATCAATTTTTTTTATGTATTTTTCAAAAAAAAAAAATAAAATAGAAAATTTTTTTTTAATCAAATTGATCAATTTTTTTTAAATATTAAAAAAATATATACATATATCAAAAACATAAAAAAAAATTAAAAATAAAAAACCTCAAAAAAAAGATAAATAGAAAGTTTTTTTTTTTTAATCAAACTGATCAATTTTTTTTAATGTATGTTTTTTTATGGATTTTTCAATAAAAAACCTCAAAAAAAAGATAAAATAGAAATTTTTTTTTTAATTAAATTGATCAATTTTTTTAATGTTTCAAAAAAAAAAATTATATCAAAAACATCAAAGAAAAATGAAATAGAAATTTTATCCAAAAACATAAAAGCCATTTTTATTTCCAATTTTTAAAGGCAAAAAAGCTATCGAAATCTTTATTTTTTCCTTTCACAATATTTTTTATCATAAATGCGCCGTAAAACCAAATAGAATAAAAAAAAAAATTTTTTTTCAATGTTAATTTTTCACCTAGTTATCTATTATGGCCCAAAATGGGGTTGACCTTGTACATAATTACCAAACATTTTTTTTCTGGATATTTAATGGGTTAAAATTACAAATTTTTTAATTGCAAAATATTTTTTGAAGGAAAAATTATTTTTGAATTTTTTGAAATAATTTTACTAAAATAATAAAAATATAAAAATTTATTTTTTGACATTTAATTAAATGCTTATACATAGAAAAAAATACAAAGAAAAGATTAATTATAATTAAAATCATTATTAGAAATTATTCTATTAAAAACTTGAAAATATTTTTGTTATCTTGAGATAATTAATACAATTTAATTATGTTCAGAGAGATAAAATATATATATTTTTTTCGATTTAATAATATAATGAAACAAATAAAAATTGTGTACATGCATATAAAAAATTAATTACGTTAATTTAAAACATTACTAATTTATGTAAGAAAATTAATGATCAGATAGACAAAATTATTAATTAAAAAAAAATGGTAATTAGATATACTACTCAATTTTTAAAAATTTATAAATTATAAAAAGAAATCACTAAATTTTTTAAAAAAATTACTTATCGAAAAAAATCCTAAATTTTGCTCAATATAATCAACCAAAAATTATGAAAATCAATTCAGTAAATTTTGTTACAATTTTAACAATTTTTGTCAAAAAATTGATAAAAATTAATCTAGCCGATATTTAATAATTTTAATATTTTTTCTAATAAATAAATTGCTGCATAAAAAAATGGACCTTTAGAAATTTTAATAAATTAAAAATGCAATTTTTTTAAAAATAATTTTTCGGAACAAATTTTTTTGTTAAATAAAATTAAAAACTTGTCAAGCGACTGCTAGTTTTAATGTCATAAAAAATTGACATGTAGAAATTTTTAAAAATGAAAAACGCAATTAAAAAAAAAATAATTTTTTGGAACAAATTTGTTTATTTAAAAAAAATATTGTTTAGACTGCTAACTTAAATATCATCAAAAAATGTCTTCTAGATAACAGCCCAATTCCTCGAACTCTACAATGAAGACCTAAAAGACCTGCTCGAACCCGGCGGGCCAAGCGGAGGTGCCCGAATCCACGAGGACACCTCAGGAAACATCCACCTGACCGGGGTTGAACCTCGAGTAGTAACAAACCCGGAGCAAGCCCTGGAATACCTTCGCTTAGGCGCCCTGGCGCGAACCACAGGTCCGACTCAAATGAACACCCAATCCTCAAGATCCCACGCAATTTTCACTTTGTTCATCAAGCAGCAGCGTTGCATCCGAGTGGAAGACCCAGACGCGGACGTGGACACCAGTGACCCAATGAACGAATTCGAGACTCTGACCGCCAAGTTCCACTTCGTAGATCTCGCAGGTTCCGAGCGATTGAAGCGTACCGGTGCCACCGGAGACCGCGCTAAGGAAGGAATCTCCATAAATTGCGGGCTGTTGGCTTTAGGGAACGTAATTTCTGCATTGGGGGACAAAAGCAAGAAGAGTTTGCACGTGCCTTACCGAGATTCAAAGCTGACTCGTCTCCTGCAAGATTCTCTCGGCGGGAATTCCCAGACTTGCATGATAGCCTGCATCTCTCCCAGCGATAGGGATTTTATGGAGACCCTCAGCACGCTGAAGTACGCGAACCGTGCGAGGAACATCAAGAACAAGGTGACTATCAACCAGGACAAGAGTTCGAGGACAATCGCGTCCCTGCGCCGGGAAATTCAGCAGCTTCAGTTGGAACTTCTGGAATTCAGGCAAGGAAAGCGCGTCGCTGGAGAAGATGGTGTTAATGACGCCTGGCACGAGACCCAGATGCTCAACAGCGAGATGCAGAGTCTCCGGACTAGGGTCAAAGCTTTGTCCGAAACTGTGGAAGCTTTAACAGCGAAGAACGCGCTACTGCTCGCGGAAAAAGCCGCGGGCCAATGGGTCTCTTCGGGAAATGAAGACGCGTCCCAATTGGTCCTGGGTTATGTCCAAGAAATTGAAGAGTTGAGGGCCAGGTTGCTTGAAGCGGAAGCTATGTACCAGCAGCTGAAGAAAAGGCAGCCAGTGGCGCCACATGCGGAGTATGGGTTTGAAGCGCCGTCCATTTTGGACACTGCTAAGAAAGCGCTGCAGCAGGATATTAATAAGCTGGACGCTTTGAAGGAACAGACGGCCAGTAAGGAGGATGATGAGGATCCTGATGGGGACAATACGGAAAATGGACAAGAGTCCTTGAGTGAAGATGAGTCTGATGAGGAAGACAGGAAGGAGGAGGATGAAGAAATGGCTATGGGAAGGGAGTTAGAGGCGCTTACTTCGGATATTGATGTGAAGCAAAGGTTGATTCAGGAGTTGGAGATGTCTCAGAAGAGGCTCATTTCTATGAAGCAGCACTATGAAGATAAGCTGGCGCAGTTGCAAGCTAGGATTAAGGACACTCAGGAGGAGAGGGATAAGGTTTTGAACTCACTTCAGCAGCAGGCTTCCCCGCCGACGGAGAAAGTTAAGGTAGGATTTTTGAGGTTTTTTCATAAATGGGAATTTTAAAGGAGGTTCGAACGAATCTAATGTGAAAAATAATTTCCAACCTGAATTGTCGCTTAAGTTAGAGTTACAATTGAGATTGATCAATCGCTACTGCTTAGTGCTGAGTAAAAAGAAATATCCATTGATATTTACGTTACTTATGGCAAAAATACGTATAAATGTATAAGGACCGAAATAACTTCCTACATTATTCACATTTATAATGAGAAAAAATATTAAACAGTCAATTGTAATGTATAAGGAAAAAATTTGCTTTTAAAGTTGTAATTTTAAAATTAACTCTCTAGTAAGGAGAAGATTTAGCGATCGTGCGCCACCTGTCGGAAAATTTTAAAAGTAGATTTGATCATGAATATAATGTTGGAAAATATAGAAAAGTACCATTAATTTTTACTAGTATAAATGTGAAAAAAAATTTCTAACTTTGAGCTTTGAAATTAAGTATACGTATAAAGACGTCTTTTATCTAATCCCAAAATTTTAAAATTATTCACCGCTTAATTACTCAGATATTAAATTTTAACAATCACAGTTTTTATCTCCTATACGAAAGTCATTTTATAACTTGATTTTATTAAATAAGTAAAAATCATCAATTATTAAATTCAAATTAAGATAAAGAATTTTGACTCATAAGTTACGCTCGAACCTCTTTAATGGTGAAATAATTTTTTTATTGTAAAATTTACTGTAGTTTTTCAGTCTTGATATTTAAGATAAAAATTTTTTTTTGAATTTTAATGAAAGTTATTGAAATAATTGAATGAAAAAATTTTTTAACAATTGATTTTTCGGGTAATTTGTAAATTAAAAATTTCTTTTTAGAATCTCAATTCAAACGCTAGTGACGCCATTTAGTTGAGTAACGCCATCTCACGGTGAAATTTAAAAATACTTATTTTGGCGTCAGTTTGAAAAAAAAATATATCGCGTTACAAATGCCATAAGGGCGTACCAAAAAATTTTTTCGGGAATCGACGTAGTTATGCCTAAAACAGGCAGTAATGCAAAAAAAATTTTGGTACACCTTTATGACACCCAGGGTACCTACCGGGAGCCGTAAGGGCGTACCAAAAAATTTTTTTTTCGGGAAACAACAACGTATTTTTACTTGAAACGCATAGAAATGACGAAAAAAAATTTTTTTCAAATTTGAAATTTTTTGGTACGCCCTTATGGCACCCGGGTGCCATAAGGGCGTATAATAGGCTAATACGCCCTTATGGCATTTGTAACGCGATATATTTTTTTTTCAAACTGACGCCAAAATAAGTATTTTTAAATTTCACCGTGAGATGGCGTTACTCAACTAAATGGCGTCACTAGCGTTTGAATTGAGATTCTAAAAAGAAATTTTTAATTTACAAATTACCCGAAAAATCAATTGTTAAAAAATTTTTTCATTCAATTATTTCAATAACTTTCATTAAAATTCAAAAAAAAATTTTTATCTTAAATATCAAGACTGAAAAACTACAGTAAATTTTACAATAAAAAAATTATTTCACCATTAAAGAGGTTCGATTTCTACGCGTTTCAAGTAAAAATACGTTGTTGTTTCCCGAAAAAAAAATTTTTTGGTACGCCCTTATGGCTTTTTAAGGGTATTTTTTTCGGGATACGCCCTTATGGCATCAGTAACGCGATATAGCCGTTTTAGCAAATATAGGTTATAATTAATTTCTTCTATCTTTTCGTAAAAACTAATATTCTCTTAATTTTAAAATTACAGTGAAAATATTTGTTTTTCAAAAAAATCATCAGAAAAATTTTTTCTATAAAATTAAATTTAGAACAAATTCTATAGGACCAATATTTCCGCCGCAATATAAAAAATTTGAATCAAAATATTTTGGTCCTGGTAATCTTATAATATTTTTTTTTTCTCCAGAAACTGAGAGATGAATACGAAAAGAAGCTAACATCGCTGCAGAAAGAAATGAGAATCTTGCAATCAGCAAAGAAAGAGCACGCGCGCTTGCTAAAAAATCAGACTCAAAGCCAGATGCGCTTGAAGAGCCTGCACAAGGAGCTGCAGGACATGAAGCACGCGAAGGTAGAACTTTTACGAAAAATGCGATTGGAGAGTCAGCGACACAAAGACAACGAGCTGCGTCGGAACCGTGAGATCGCCCAGCTCAGAAAAGAAAGCCGTAAGAATGCGAACATGATCCGGACCTTGGAAGCCGACAAGCGGATGAAGGAAGTCGTCCTCCGGCGGAAGCAAGAAGAAGTTACAGCACTCAGAAAACGCGACAGAGGACTCAGCGAGAAGGTCGCGGGGCGAAGTCCCCCGAAGCTGGGATCAAAAAGTCTCAAGTCCAGGTGGCAGACCCTCGAGAGGACCATCACCAAGCACACCCTGGTGAAGCAAGCCGCTGCGGAGACGGAGCGTGAGATGGAGAGGCTGCTAGCTGAGAGGGAGCAGCTGGGTCGCGACCTGGAACAGTTGGAGAAAAACAGAGCCGTCTTCGCGGCTGTTAATGAAGACACGAGCTACTTTGATGATGACATTGATAATGTCAAGAGCAAGATCTCTTATGTTCAAGACAGCATTGCTGAGTGCCAGAGGGACATGGTCGAAGTTGGAGATTGTGATATTGAAGGAGAACCTGGTGTTGAAGCGCTCATCTCTTCGATTAAGAGCGTTGATGAAGCGCAGTATCTCATGCAGAAGATGCTTGGGTTCATTGTCGATCAGAGCTGCAGTGCTGCTCAGAAACAGCTCGAGTTCAGGGACATGGAGAGCAGGTTGAATCAGGTCACCCAGCAGAGTGATGTTCAGCATCAGTTGCTTGAACATGTCATGCGCGATAGAGAGCTGTTCGCTTTTAATAATGAGGGAAATTACAGTCCTTCTATGTCGAGGTCTTCGTCATCAGATATGTGAGTTTTTTTAAAATTTTTTTTTTA
The DNA here is from genome assembly GCA_905319865.3 of Cotesia congregata. Lineage (NCBI taxonomy): Eukaryota > Metazoa > Arthropoda > Insecta > Hymenoptera > Braconidae > Cotesia > Cotesia congregata. Next base: position 10,613,380 of record CAJNRD030001118.1, read on the forward strand.
TAGTATTAATATTAGTCCGAAGTAGGTTTTTATGAAAATTTATTTAAAAATTTAAAAAGTAGAAATAGTATTTTTCTTACCTGGGGCAGGAAAATAAGAAATGTCTCAGATTACATGTAATTGTTGACCGAGGCGAAGCCGAGGTCGACAAACATGTGATCTGAGGCTTTCTTATTTCCTGCCCGTGGTGAGAATACTATTTTTCTCCTCGACGGAGGCGGAAAGCGGCATTTTCGTTTAGCGCAGCGAGCAGAAAATTGACGCTTTCCGCACGGAGGGGAGAAAAAATGTTTTTTTCAAAGATGCAATTTTGCGAAAAAATTTCTATTTATACTCCTCGGCTGCCCAATTTTAAAACACAGTAACGGCAAAAATTTTATACCTGATTTTTTATAAGTTGCATTTCTTATAATTTTTAGACCTTAATTTTAAGTATTTTTTCTTAAAAATATTTATATTCAAGTATTTTTTATTCATAAATCAAATTTTTTATCAATTTGGTGCGCAAATTTTTTTTTAATAAGAAAAATTTTTAAATATCTTAAAATTGTTAGTTACTGTGTTTTGAAAAATTGGGCAGCCGTCCTCTTTAATAAAATTTTTAAAGGATTTTGAGTTTCAACTTTGATAACTTTTATCAATTTTAATTTTGAATTTATTTCATTTTTTATTATAATTTTAATAATGATGAAAATTTTTGTCATTCGCTTTATTACGTTCGTAAAATTATTATATTATCGCCTAAAAAATCAAGAATCCAACAATTATCACATTAAATTATGCTCAACAGTTATAATATACATATAAATTATACAAAAACCACACTATTAGAAAGAAAAATCATCGCTGAACTTATCAAAATTTTTTTAAATCGATTAATTGCTATTTTTACATAAAAAAGTGGTTTTAATAGCTTATAGTGTAGATTTTTCAAATTTTTATGAAGGGACAAACACGATAACTTTTAAAAAAATATATTTTTTAACTCAATTTATTTTTTAATCTTCTCATCTGCCTTAAAGGAAGTAAAGGATTAAAAATTGTAGCTTAATATTGTTTATTAATTATTGTTCGGCTAGAAGTTGGAGAAATTTTCTGTCCTTTGAGCAGCCATATAGAAAATTTATTTGTAAATAGAGCTTTAAGACAGCTTATACTATTCTCAATTGTTTTCTTTAGCTGACCAAAAGTAATACAGTCTTTAATTGGTCCTTTTTTATGATTCACATCGGAGCGAAAGAGGGCGTTCAATTCGTATGAAAACAATTATTATCCGCGGGAAAATTTAAACTTCAAAATAAAATTTCTTGTAATTTATTTTTAATTAACTTAATAAAATTATTTTTTAAATTTATTCTTGTAGTCCAGTGGACAATAAATTTTCTTTTGATATAAAATTATTTTATTGAAAATAGTCAAAGTTATCTACAAAAACTACTAAATAATTTTTAGCAGTGAAACCTACCAAGAAACCGAGGGCAAGCGCGTGAAAGCCCGCCAGCGCAAGCTTCAGCGGAACGATCTACTTTTTGGAACCACCGACTCCAAAGACCAGCAGAACCAGAACCAAAACCACAACCACCCGCTGACGCGCGTCCCCAGCGCGCCTGGAAGCCTAAAGTACGTTAAAAATTAATTAACCCTTGTAAAAACGAACTGTGAACTCACCCGTGGTCTCCTCGGTCCTCACAATAAATGTTAAATATCGAAAACAGGGGGTTGGTATTAACGCGAGGACAGCATGGCGGATCTCCAACACTCGCTAGGCGGGATAGCACCTCTCCGCGGCCATTGCGTCGGCCGCACCATGGACTGGGCGGTTCCATGTGAGTCGTCTTGTTCCGTGCATTAATTAATATGTTATTATTTATTTGTTAATTGTTACACCTTTTAAGTACATTACTTAAGCATGTCGAGCACGCTAAACCTTGTCTATAATTTTATTCACTAGACGCTGAATCAAAACTACCCTCTAGGCATGTAATTGTATAAATTTTTCTATATTATTTATAATTTATATTTGTATATTTTATATTTGTTTAATAAATTACAATAATTAAAGTGATTTATTATTTTATTAAATGTTAGATTAATAAATAATTTTTACTAACACTTAACCTAAAATCTAACAAATTAGGGAACAGGTGGCGCAAATGGAGATTTCTTCGCCACCTGGATCGCCTACCATCTATAGGCGATTCAATAGTCGTGAAGAAAATGTCTTCTCGAGGCTAACTGCCGCTAGACAACCACTGACGACAAATCCGCAACCAAGCAAGGGTATTATTTCACCGTATCCTGGGAAAGTTCAACCCCGAGCGACTTTGCAGTGCAGCCACGTAGCGGAAGGTCACGGTAAAGCTGTTCTGGCTATTGACGTTACACCTGATCTATTATTCAGCGGCTCTAAAGGTATTTATAAAGCGATTTATTATTCAAGTTCAGGGAATTTATTAACTACTTTTTAACTTTTTAATTGCTTAATTTTTTTTTTATTTTTATATATCCAGTTTATACAATTAGGTAGAAGTTAAAAGTTCAAAAAATTTTTTTATTGGGAAATTTTAAGATTTGTAGTTGCATTAATTAAAATTTTTTTGAGAATACAGGTCAGATTTAGACAGAGTTAAGCATAATTGGTCAGATCTGATTAATTGTAATTTTATGAAGACTAGGCAACATTAAATATGATCAGATCTGATCAATTCTGACCATATAACAACAGATCTGATCAGATTTGGTCATACAATGTCAGATCTGATCAAAAAAAACTATATTTGGAGCGAATACATCGAAAATGATCAGATCTGATCAAATTTAGCTAAATAACATCAGATCTGATTGAATATAACATTATTTGTACTTAATACATCAGTAAAATAGATCAGATCTAACTATACCAAACTTCAGAATACTAGATCTGATCAGATCTGACAAGATTTAAGCGTATCTGTGCTAAATATACCATTAAAAATGATCAGATCTAATTGTTTGATCATTTAACATCAGATTTGATCATTTTTGGTCACAAGATATCAGATCTGATCGAATATGACAATATTTACACTTAATGTATTGTAAAAAACGATTAGATTTGATCATATCAAGGCAATCAACGTCAGATCTAATCGCAATTGACCAAATAATATCAGATTTGATAAGATTTGACAACTCAAAATCAGATCTGATGAAATATGATAATATCTGAAGTAATCGCACTGTTAAAAAAGATCAGTTCTGATCAAATGTCAGATCTGATTGAATATAATATTATTTGTACTCTATACATCCTTCAAGTAAATCAGATCTGACTACATTTAATTGCAAAATACTAGATCTGACTATTAAACGTAAAATCTGATCAAATCTGTCAATAAAACGTCAGATTTGAAAAGATATAAGCATCTCTGTCTTAAATATACCATTAAATATGATCAGATCTGATGGTCTGAGCATTAAACGTCAGATTTGGCCATTTCTGATCACGAGATATCAGATTTGATCGAATATGACAACATTTAAGCTGAATATATTGTCAAATACGATCAGATCTGATTATGTTCACGCAATTAACGTCAGCTCTGATCAGATTTTACCGAATAATGTCAGATCTGATTGAATATAATACTTAATATCATTCAAGTAAATCAGATTTCACTACATCTAATTACAGAATACTAGATCTGACTATTGAACGTCAGATCTGAAAAGATATTATCCTAAATATACTATTAAATATCATCAGATTTAATTATTTGACCATTCAACGTCAGATTTGCCCATTTCTGATCACACAATATCAGATCTGATAGAATACGACAATATTTACACTGAATATATTATTAAAAACGACCAGATTCGATCATATTAATGCAATTAACGTCGGATCTGATCAGATTTGACCAAACAACATCAGATTTGATAAAATTTGGCTACTAAATATCAGATCTGATGAAATATGATAATCTCTATCTGAACATTTTTTATTATATAACGTCTGATCTAAACAAATATAAATATATCTGCTCTAAATTTATCATCAATATGATCAGATCTAATTATGTTTGATGTAATTTTTTTTTACCAAAAATGTTAACTCACTACTTTATTTTTAGATCGAACGGTCAAAGTATGGGACCTTGGAACGGGTTTGGAGAACATGACGTTGTCAGGTCACCCAAACAATGTAGTAGCTGTGAAATATTCACGACTCAATAATTTACTATTCAGTGTCTCAGCAGCTTACGTCAAAGTCTGGGATTTGAGAGCTGCGAACTCGTGTGTAAAAACTCTGTTTTCTTCGGGACAGTCCCAAAATGGGTCACTGTCTCACGCAACCCCTTCAAGAATGTTGCATTTGCCAGTAGGAGAGAATACGATCAACGATTTGGCACTAAGTCTCGATGAACATGAGCTGTATACTGCTTCAAGCGACAAAGTAAGGACCTGGGACCTTCGGAAGTTGACCCTCACTGGCAGGTTTAATCCGCCTCATACTGCTGCAGTCATGTGTCTCGCGGTGGCTAATGACGGCAGGATTATCACTGGTAGCAAAGATCATCTGATTTCGCTGATTGATAAGAACACTGCAATACAAGCAGTTAGTCTTGCTCCGCCACATTATGACGGAGTTGAGTGTCTTGCTCCAAGTGGATCAATACTTTTCTCAGGTAAATATGATTATTTTTCATCATATATGATCATAGGTGACCTTCACGTAAGTCATATATAATCGTTTCGGACAATATAATTATCACATACCATAATATATGATCATAGATCACATGATCATATCTGACCATCACATACAATTATATATGATCATAGATAACATAAGTAAAGCCATATAAGATCATATAGAACAAATCACATTTATTACGACCATATATGATCCTAGATCACTTATAGTCATGTGACCATCAAATACGGTCAGATGTTTGATCAAATCTGTTCCTGTATGGCCATAAAACATGATTATATGTGATTCTGGATTATATAAGACCATATAGATCATATGTGACCATATGGGTCATATATGACTATGACTCATGTATGGGTCACATGTGACCCATATCGATCATATGTGGTCACATGGATCATATATATCATATATTATCATGACTGATATATAGGCATATGTCATATAAATCATATATGGTCACATAAATCATATGTGACCATATGGGTCATATGTGACAATGACTCATATATGGATTATATATTACCATATGGATCATATAGATCATATGTGACCATATAGATCATATATGATTATGACTGATATATAGTCATATAAATCATATATGGTCACATAAATCATATGTGACCATATAGATCATATATGACCATGATTCATGTATAGGTCATATGTGACTACATATGGCCATATTTTAAGATTATATATGATCAGATATGGATTATTTCCTCAGAAAAAATTTCTTTTAAAAATCGACTTATTAAGTATCTTGAAAAATTTTTTTTTATTTTAGGCTCTAGGGATATGTGCATAAAGCGTTGGGACTTGAGCAAAATGGAACTAGTGCAATCTATAAATAACGCCCATAAAGACTGGATCCTGGGTCTCTGTACAATAAACGCCGGTTCTATAATGATTTCCGGCTGTCGAGGAGGATTTCTTCGGGCTTGGTCAGTATCCCGAGAATCAACGGGTGAATGCAATCTTCTTGGTGAAGTGCGGGCCCACGGATCGGCGATAAACGCGGTGGTGACCAATCAACAGCATATTTTCACCGCCAGCAAGTAAGTACTAGTTTATATGACTGATTAATTAGACATCATCAATTTATGATCGACAATCTCCATTAGAATAGAACTTAAAGCTATAAGATACTTTATTGATTGCAGCTCGGGAGAAATTAAGCTCTGGAGAGTCCCAGATCCTTTTTCCTTGATGTCAATGTCCACAATGTCCATCTAGCTCTTGCTGATTTGCTTGACTAATTATTTTGCTTTTTTATCATTGTTATATTCATAATCATTATCATTATCATAAGCTTATTTATTTAATTATTTGCACTCATCAATTCATTATTATTCATGCATCACTTTTTTTTCCATTTGCATGGGATTTATTATTCCGCTGATGATCAACAACATTTGCCGATCAGTGATGGAACTATAAGACTCTGGAGCTATTTCAATAAACGTGACCAGCCACGTACTTTTCAGCGAAGCAACTCCTTAAAATGCTAACAGTTACCACCAATGGAGACTGTAACTGTCGACAGAATTAGTCATCAAGATAATAATGAGTATTTGATTTAATTACTGGCCTATACTGGGGTTAGTTCATTGCATTTATCCGTTCTGTAACGACTCGAGGATTTTTATTTTTTTATATTTATTTCCTTTCTTATTCTATATATCCTGTTCCTGGAACGGATGATGTTCCTAGAACTGAACATGTTTTTAAAACTAAATATGTTCCTAGAACAGACCATGTTTTAGGAACTGATCTTAATCCTAATACTGAATATGTTCTTGGAACTGATCATGTTTGTGGAACTGATCATGTTCCGAACAATGATAAATGGTCATATTCCTTGCACTAATCATGTTCCCAGCACTAATCATGTTCCGAACCATGATCATGTTCCTAGCATTGAAAATGTTTAAAACAATGACCATACTCCTAGCACTGATCTAGCTCTAAGCATAAATACTGTTCCAATGATTATGTTCCTAGTACTCATCTCGCTCCTAGAACTGATCGTGTTCCTAGAACTGTTACGTTCCTCGAACTGACCATGTTCCTAAAACAGACCATTTTCCTATAACTGACCATATTCCTAGAACTGATCATGTTCTAGGAACTGATCTTGTTCCTAGAATTGACCATGTTTCTATAACTGAGGCTGTTTTTAGAACCGATCATGTTCTTGAAACTAATCATGTTCCTAGAACTGATCATGTTCTGAACAATGATCAACGGTCACATTCTTTGCACTGATCATGTTCCTAGCACTGAAAATGTTAAAAACAATGACTATGTTCCTAGCATTGATCATAGTCCTAAAAATGATCATGTTCCTTGCACTGATCCCGTTCCTAGCAAAAATACTGTTTCAATGATCATGTTCCTAGTACTCATATCATTCCTTGAACTGATCGTGTTCCAAAAAATAATAATGTCACTAGCACTGATCATGTTCCTAATCATGCCCATGTTTGATTATAATTAATTACCAAAATTTATTAATTTTTTTTATAAAAATACTATTTTTAATTTATTTATAAAATTAATTCATGCATTTCGATGATTTAAAAAATTTTTATGGATATATAGTCCTCGAGTTGACTAGTCGCAGTAATTTATTGTACTATAGTTATTCCTAATCACTACGTAGCTATTACCAACCAATAAAATGAATTAATTAGATAAATGAATGACCAAATGAAGAGATTTAAATGCAGTATTGTTTGCATTTAATTTATTTATGTATAGATTTTTTTTTACTTTTTTAACGCAAATGGTGGGAATGCAAGAGGTCATTTAAGGTTAGATTTTAAACTAAAACTGATGAACCGTCGCCTAAATTAGATACTGGGATTATTGAGGTTAAGTATTGTTAAGTAGATATATTGTATTATATTATATTAAATTAAATAAAATTAACAGAAGGCTGTACCGAGGTTTTAATTAAATTTTGGCAATATCTAGCTCTCATTTTATTATGAACAGATAGATTGTTCCAATAGTTATTATAATATTTATTCTCAGTACAAACAATAATAATGAATGATTAATACTGTACAATTGAACCTTGTTGAGGGCCTCACGTACGTGACATTGTCAGGGTTGATTGTTTAATTTTCTTCTGTAAAAATAAATAAAATATTATTCATTATAACAAATTTGTTTTGTCTTATTTATTTTTTAAATTTTTGACAAAATTTTAATTTTCAATATTTTTTGAGACGCATTTTTTCACTATCGGTGATATTTTAGCCAAAATTTTAAATTAAATTTTTAAATATCAAATTGAAAAAAAAAAAAATTTTTTTTACAGTTCAAAATTAAAAAAAAAAAAAAAATCAAATTCTGCCTTAAATATCAACTTTCCAAAAAAAAAAAATCATTGAATACTTTTTTATAGAAAATGAAAATCTCTACAAAAAAGTACTGACATATTTTTTCTCTATCTGTGATATTTTAGCCAAAATTTTCAATCAAATTTTAAAATATCAAATTAAAGAAAAATTTTTTTTTCAAGATTAATTATTACAAAAAATTAAAATTCTGACTTAAATAAGAACTTTGCAAAAAAAATTATCAAATACTTTTTTGTAGAAAAATAAATTTTCTACAAAGAAAAACTGACATACTTTTTCCTTATCCGCCCATATTTTAACCATAATTTTAAAATATAAAATTAAAGAAAAAAAATTTTTTTTTCCAAGTTCAAAATTACCAAAAGTTCAAATCCTGCCTTAAATATTACCTTTAGAAAAAATTATTAAATATTTTTTATTAAAAAATAAAATTCGCTACAAAAAAGTACTGATATATTTTTTCTCTATGATATTTAAGCCAGAATTTTAAACTAAAGTTTCAAATATTAAATTGAAGAAAAAAAATCTTTTTTCAAGTTTCAAAAATTAAAAAAAAAAATTCAAATTATGCCTAACATCAAATTTACCAAAAAATCATTGTTTACTTTTGAATAGAAAATTAAATTCTCTATTAAAAAGATATTTTACCTTTTCTTCTTCTTGTGAGCGGACAAAGATTCCTGTCCGCTGTCTTCTTCGCTATCTTCAGACTGGCTGGAGGAGCTGCTAGAGGAAGAGCTGCTGGAAGACCCACTGGAGGAGTCACTGGCAACGCCAGTGTCCTTCTCCACATCAATAGTAGTCGCGAGAGCCGCCAAGTCCGGTTCTTTTTCCGCGAGAACTTTGAGCCACTTCCTAGACAATTTCGGGCGGCCGCGAACAGTTTTGTGCCAGACGACGGGGAAGTTGGTGCGGGAGCAGAAGTTCTGGGTGATGGCTATCGTCTCGTCGAGGTTGAGTACAACATGCCACCAGCCTCCGGGAACAAAGACGGTGTCCCCGGGGCCCTGGAGGATCTCAATTGGCAGACAATCTTGCGGCCAGGATGGAAGTTTAGTCCGGGGATAAATCACCGAGAACCAGGTTATGGCTTCATCTCGCTGTTTCCCGCCCTCGGAGCCGGTAACTTTCAAAAGTTCCCTTGGCGTGTGTGTCGGAAAGAGACACCAGCGCTTGTGTCCGGATATCAGGGCGTTCCAGGCACTTGTTCCGAGGGGATCGATGTGGATCCCGGTTCCGGAACGCGCCGGACCCATCACGAACCACCGGTACGGTGGGCGCCTGTGCTCCCCCGCATGCTGGAACAGGTCGTCCCGGAAGTACTTGGGAATCACGTAGTCCTCCAGGAGCTTTTTCCGTCTCGGGTGTTCCCCGAACGAGCTGTCGAAGATGTACAGAGGCGAGTCGTCCTCGTTGTTCCGCATGTACTGGACGTAGTACTTCATCTTCATTTTTACGCTGTATCCCTCGTTGTCTTCTCCGCACTTGAATTTTTGGTTACGGTACTTTTTGGCTAATCTCTGAAAATTTTATTTTATTATTAATTTTTTAACTTCCCGCTAAGGGGTCATCCATAAATTACGTCACACGAATTTCAGGACTTTTTAACCCCTCCCCCCGTCCTTGTCACAGGTTGTCACATTTTTCGAACCCCCTCCTTCTTGATGTGACGTCACACATTTTTCAATTTTATGCATGTGTTTAAGAATAATTAAAAAGAAACAGTTATTTTCATTTTTTTAAAAAGCGAGTGAGCACTCGCCGACGATTTAAATCTACTCAGACCCTTACTATTCAGAACTTGTGAGAATTTTAGTATCTCACTTGCATTACAACGCCGCTTTAGAAGTTAGATGTTGTTAATAAATATAATTTGAGTTTGTAAATATTCAAAGTTTTTTATTCACATAGGGTTGAAGTAGCGTTTGTGGCCACTGTACCGTTTATGGCCATTTATTGTTCCAATAAACGATAGAAATGAATTCATATTAATAAACTATTACAAACTCAATTTGTTTTAATATACATTTTTTAAAACTCAACAAAAATATGGTTATAATATTATAATTTTTTATAAATTAATTCAAATGTTAACTGGCCAAAAACTGTTCTAAGGTGGCCAAAAACGGTCCTTCTACCCTATAAGTTTCGCGTTTGAGTAATTCAAATTTTAACATGTGATGTCACAAAGCTTTTGACACTCCCTGCCCCTTGTCACACAATGTTACATTCTGGTAATACCCTCCCTCCCTTTGAGGTGTGACGTAATTTATGGATGACCCCTAAGAAAAATTAAACATTTTTTAAAATTCGGGAAGTTATTGGTTTCAGCCCGTTTTGCGGCTGTATGTATGTATGTGAATGCGTATTATTATTATTTATTATTTTAAGGCCATGAAGTCGTAGCTCCTTGCGGTCTTCTAAAATACATTATAATGAATGTAAATTAACAAAAGTAGTGTATTACAAATATTATTAATACACTATAATATAATAAATACATCAATACATCAATCACTCCATCATCAGATAAAAAACATTTCATTAGAGATTGTAATTAAATCAAGCATTCTCTTCACTCAACAAAAACTCAAAACATGTTTTACGGAAAGCAGAAAAAGTAGGTTGTAAGGTGCAGTATAAAGGTAACCGATTCCATACTCTAATCGCACTTACTAAAAAAGATTTGTTATATTTGATACGGTGACAACCTGGTACAAGCAAATCATTCCGTTCCGTTTTTAAAAAATAGGTTTTTTGGACTAACTTCTAAGCCAGTATAATTTTCTTTAGTTTTTTCTTTAATTTTTTTTTTAAGTTAAACTTAGGGATGCACTGTATATGTATATGATTAATCATAGTTTAACTATCTCAAATGAACTAGATATATGTATAACATCTGATTAATTATTGTGTAAAGTATTAGACTTAATTCTTAATTCTTATTAACTTGCATAATATCTTAATTTATTAGTTAGCACTTTTAAGCTAAATTTTAATATAGGAATAGCTAACTATTATATTGTTAATGAATGAATTAATTATAATCTACATTTATTTTCTATTGTTTTTACTCTACTTTATGTAATATTTAGTATACTACTGTTCATATGTAAAATTATATGGATTAATGACCCTGTTATTGGCCGTTTGGCTGTTGGGTCTGTATTAAATAAATAAATAAATGGCTCCACCGATCAATTCCAGAAACTAATCCGCTCTTAAGTTTGAAAAATCACGTCAATTACCACCTCGTCAAAATCAGTTGATTCGTTCAAGAGTTATGGAAAAGGAAAAATTTTGAAAAGTGTTTAACGGATCCTAAATTATCATAATTTTCTAATTTTGACAAATTTTAAGAATTACTTTTTTTTTTTTTTATTAAAGATTTAAGGTTGCTTCAACCAATGGGTTACTAACGACCGTTATATCCATTTGATTAAAGGATATATTTACAATGTCATCGTATAAATATTAACTTATTTTAATAATAGAATTTACAACCAATTAAATTTCTTTGATTAGTTTAGTTATTTTAAAAAATTTTTTTACTTTATTGAAATTACTAATATTATTTAGACATTCTTGAATGTATACAGGTAATTGACATCATGGTGGTGGTTATTTTTCAAATAAGTGTTTGTGTGTAAAATTTGTGTGTCCGATTCTGAGAGGTGTTAATATCCACTGATCTTCTCTATTTATCAAATGAGGTGCTATTTTGAAGATGTTATCTTTTTTTTGTCACAATTTGTTTATTACAAAAATATGACATTAAAGTTAGCAGTCACTTCTTAATTTAAAAATTTTTTTTTAACAACTATATTTGCAAAAAAAAATTATTTTTAAAAAATTGCATTTTTTATTTTATTAAATTTCTACATGTAAATTTTTTTTCTCATTATTTTTGCCACAATTTGTGAAAAAAAAAAAAATTATTAAATATCTGCTAAAGTAATTTCCAAACAATTTTTTTATTTTATTATAATAATTTTTTCAATAATAAAAATTCTAAAAATTTTTATATGTCAGCTAGTTTGATTTTTATTCAAGTGACTGCTACTTATTAAACTAGATCTGCGTCAACTTTAACTTTATCAAAAACCAGAATACTAACTGCAGAAAAATCTATTGTTTATAGAGGTTTAAATTGGTATTATAAGCTTCCATATAAAATTATGAACGAAAAAAGAATTAATGTTTTTAAAATTGATTTAAAAAAATATGTGAAAGAGAATATAGGGCTCTTTGATAGTATAAAACGTAATAAATGTATATTTGTATTATCATAATGAAATTGTAAACGACTTGTACATAGCTAAATAGCTAAATAAACTTATTATTATTATTATAAATTTAATGAAAATTAAGTTAGTTGACATTTCAAAATTTTTATAAATTTTTTATCGAAAAAATTTCAATTAAACAATTAAAAAAAAAATATCATATGTTAAAAACTTGAAAAACTATAAGTGCAATTTTTTATAAATTTTTTTTTGGTTGTAATTTAATTAAAAAAAAAAAAAAAAATCAAAAATTTTTAAACGTCTGCTAACTTCAGTGTTATTAAATTTAGCAGATATTTAATAATTTTTAGAATTTTTTTTAACAAATAAATTATGGCAAAAAAAGGTATAAAAAAAATTAACAAGTAGAAATTTTAAAAATTTGAAAATGGAATTTTTTTTAAATAATTTTTTGGAACAAATTTTTGTGTTAAAAAAAATTAAAAAATTCTCTAGTGACTGCTTACTTTAATGTATTATAAATTCTTTATTACAAAAAAAAAAAACCAAATAAATACCTCAACAGTCCATTTGTACTGGGCCTTCCATTCCGTCTGAACACCTCGTATTATCACAGGTTTGTAAGGTTTCTCGTATAATTTAATAAATTCATCACAAGAAACTTGTGACTCATCGATGCGGTCAACATTGTCCTCAAATTTCCAAAATTCTGCTAATTTTTTGACGTACTCGTGCTGGGTCCAAGCCGCCTTGTCCGCCAGTTCTAAAAAATAACCATATTACCCCATCAATATAAAAAAAAATAAAAAAAATAACTTTTAAAAACACACAAAATAAATTTATAAGAGAGAGGTTATAAATGACTTACCAGGCCTGGCTTTTTTTTTAACTTCCTTGATGCGCTTCCGTGCTCGGTGGTCAATTTTCAGTTCCTCGGACATTTTAATTTTTAAATTATTTTATTCGGCTATTAAATCTATTAATTAAATATATTTACAAATATAACATTTAACATGGAAAATATAGGTTGTGTCACTCTCAACTTTGCTTTAAAAAACTACTGTAAGACACTTTTTAGCTAATAAATATTTTTCAACAACTTTGTGGTTAGTTTAGAGTACTCCTCGAGGTTTTTTTTTATAAAAATATATTTGTTTTTATTTAAATATATGTGTAAAAAAATTATATTATAAAATTAATTATTTGGGCAGTTTGTAATTGTTGGAGGCTCTAGTCTGTGTTGGCTACTGAAGTGAGGTTATATTCATTCAAATTGTTAAATGTAAGCTTTGAGGTGGTAAAAGTGATAAAAGCGACATCTTTTATTGGTAAGTTTGGGCGTTGGTAAGTTAAAGATGTATTTTATCGGATTTTTTGAATTAATTTAAATTGCGCGCGCAAAAGCGCGCTTTAATTTAAATGTGGATTTGTGTATATTTCCGTACTTACGATATATTTAACCAATAGCATTAAGGTAAAGTACCCAGTACTTGAATACTTATAATTCAAAATCCGCATATTTTTTATTAAAGTCAATAATTAACAAATGACATTGTATTTCGTCTACTAATGATATTTTTAACGATATAAGCTCATCCTGAAGTTACACTCGCCGAGACCTTTCATTTAAATACCCGCATCAATTTTTAAATATATTTCATATATATATGTATATATGTATATATGAAAAATATATCAAAAATGCATGTAGGTACTCAAATGAAAACTCTTGATGACTGTAACATCAAGATGAGCTTACATCTTTAAAAATATCCATAATTAAGAAATGACCTTGTATCTTGTACGCTCATCAAGACCTTTCATTTGAGTACCTACATCAATTTTTCATATATTTCATATATTTATATATATTATGTATATGTATATATGAAAAATATATCAAAAATGCATGTGGGTACTTAAATGAAAGGTCTTGATGAGCGTAACATCAGAATGAGCTTATATCTTTAAAAATGTCAATAATTAAGAAATGACATTGTATTTCGTCTACTAATCATATTTTCAACGATATAATCTCATTCTGGAGTTACACTTGGCGAGACCTTTCATTTGAGTACGCACACGATTTTTTTGATATATTTTATATGTATGATATCTCTCATATTTTTTAAATATATGAAATACATATAATAAAAAAAACTCGTGTGGGTATTTAAATGGAAGGTCGCGATGAGCTTAACATCAGAATGAGCTTATATCTTAAAAAATGTCAAAAGAAATCGTGCGCGTATTCAAATGTTTTTCCTACCAGATATCGCCGAGTATAATCTACAATGTTATCCAGTGTCATCTTGTTTTTTCCATAAAGTTAAAAAAAGTTTGGAAAATCCAAAAGGGCACGCCTTATAACGCTCAATCATTTTTTAAGAAAAAAATAAATTGTGTAATTGATTAAAAAAAAAAATTATAATTAAGCAATTTCTTACAGAGTATTTTTTATTTTTTTTTTTTTAAATATCGGCGCTCTTTTTTCTTGCCGTATGCGTAAGTAGTCTAAAAAAATCTAGCTTGATCAAGTGGCGCCATAGTTTTCACGTGACAAATAAGAAAAGTTCGTTTGTCTTTGTACGGTTGTATCGTAGTGAATTTGAATAAAAATTCAATTTAAAAAAAAAATATGTAAACTAGGTTACTGATAGGAAATACGGACCCAGTTAATCGAATTCTTAAACTAATAAAAAAGGTCCGGTCTTGAAATATCAATTTGTTCGGGAGTAATCGTTGTTACATCCAAAATGGGGTGACATCAGGACGTCCACGTAAAATTTTTTTCAAAACGTTTTTTCTTTCAAAATAGCAACAAGAAATGATTTTAGAAAATAAAAGATGGTTTAATTTAAATGTTTTCTCGGTGTATATCTACTTAGATTATTGTATAAGTGTAATATGGTTGTGATAGAGGCATTTAAAGATCACAAAATTGCTTGACCTTGACGAGTCGAGTCACAATTTCACGCGCTTTGCGCTACGAGGCGTGCAATAAAAATTTTCAGGTAAAATAATAATAAAGTTTACAATTAATCATTTATTCGTTATGCAATAATATCTACAATAAAAATACCACATCGTTTAAAAACAATTTTCGTTACAATTATACAGTAATTTTATATATATATTCATTTATTTATAATAATAATATCATCATTATCATCATCATATATCAACACATATTTATATACATACACATACCGGCATTAATATATGGATTAATAAATATGTATACATATATAAATATAGCGTAGTTCGTCTTTCTATAAATAAATAATAATAAAATTAATAATAATTATCATATATATAATATATATTTTCGAAATAAGATGAAGCGTTGAACATTCACTTCGCAGTGAGAGTGAGAAAATACATTATTTTGTTTCTTTCGATTTAAATTCACATTTATTTCATACAGAGATGTTATTGTTTATTATTAATTATTATTAATATTAAAATTATCATTATCATAATTATTATTATTATCATTATCTGCATACATTGCAATAAGAGCTATCGTAGAGTTGTGTTGATTTGAGAATCATAACCTACAATTACAATTATTATTCTTCTACAATTATTCTTGATCGGTAATCAATAATCGGTGAATTTAATATTTAATACAACATAAATATATCCATACATATATTTACGGTTACAATATATAGAAAATACATATAACAATTATTTAAATGACTCACAATAAATCACTTGTCAATGTATATATATATATATATATATATATATATATATATATATACTTCAATAATTAATTACATGATA
Source organism: Cotesia congregata (assembly GCA_905319865.3). Classification (NCBI taxonomy): domain Eukaryota; kingdom Metazoa; phylum Arthropoda; class Insecta; order Hymenoptera; family Braconidae; genus Cotesia; species Cotesia congregata. The sequence goes on from CAJNRD030001118.1 coordinate 10,629,492, forward strand.
TTTTTATTATACACTTGTGTTTAAAGAAGATAAGGACTTTACGCTAGCTATCCAATTGATATAATTACATCTTGTACATCTATTTCACGTGCCCAAAGTTCAAAAATCCGATTATAATAATAATAATCTTTATGATTTATTTCTTCTTTAGGTTATCAAGATCTTTTTGAGGAACCGGCAAGAGAAAGAAGGTTATGTTTAATATAATATTGTTACTTGGCTTTTTAAATGGACTCTCTGCAAACGTCTAAAATTTCAAGGTTGGTAATTTATTTTATATTTATTTATTTATTTTATTTATTAGACTAATAAAACACATTCATTATATAAAAAGCGTTTGGACAGTGACAACAGCGCCAGTGCTTCGTTATCGAAGGCGACGATCCTTCCAATATTGACCAAGTACGTAAGTTATTAATATTACAATTAGTACTGTTTATTTATTTATTTATTTATTTATTAATATTTATTGTTTATTTTTTATTATTTATTATTTATTATTATATGACACTTTTATTTTCAATTTTTTAAAAATTCTGTTAGAATATCAAAGCAAAGATAAAAAGTTCGATCGACGCGTTGAGTTTTTCAATTTTTATCTACGAAGAAGTCATTTTTTTTTTATTTTTAAAATCGATCGATTGAGATTATCCGAATTGAGCGGAATATTGCTGTAGAATTTTTAGTAGTTTTTTATTTGATATGTTCAGATTAAATTTAGATGATTTTTGAGGTTAATACTGACTGGGATTTTTTTGGTTTTTTTTTGTGCGCAATTTTAATAATAAAATAAAAAAAAAAAAAAAAAACACTGGCCAGGAATCGAACCCTGTCCTTTCCGAGTATAAGTTTTTTTAACCGCGCTCTGCGCTACAGTAAAAAGTTTGAGGGTCAACGTAGAGAAAAAATTCAAACGGTTTTAAAAAATTTGGATAAAAATGAACCAAAAAAAGCCCAGTGTATAAAAAAATCTAAAAAATTAAAGACCAGGGCTGGACTTTTAACATTTGGCTCGTGCAATTTATCAGCGTGTACACATATTTGGCATAACATTGAACAATAAACATCAATTAGTTCTCTATGGTCGCTTATCATCCACATATATATTAAATATATATTTACTTGCTGCTATGGTGTACCACACAAAAATATTAACATCAATATATATTCACATGAAAAATTTATAAGTAAGAAAATATTGTCCAGCCCTTGAGAAATAAGAGAGAGAGACTATTATTAATTTATTTTTTTATAAATATTAATACTTTTATTATTATTGTTGAAGTTCAATCACACGCATAATAATAATTGTTATTATTATTATAATTATTATTGTTACAATTACTTTTTTTAATGAAGCTATGGGCTAATAAAGATTCGCCACTTAAATTACAATAAATATATAGCACCGAGGTACTTTGTTTTATATATTTTGTGTATTTTCGTATTTTGATTGAGAGCTGCAGCCACAAATGTTAGTTTTGTTTAAGAGTAATTAACCAGCTATTTATTTTTATCTATAATTAGATTTTTAGATTTTAATAAATACTTTATTTGATTATTCAAAGGATAAACGATTCATATAATAATTAATTATAAATCAATCATTTTTATACACTTTATTGCATACTACACGCGTCCGTAATTTTCTCTGGCGGATTTTTTAATTTTGTCTAATGCAAGAAGAGATTACTTCATAGCTTGTTTATTTTACAAACAAATCAAACTAAATTATAATCAATTATTAATTATTATTTAATTTTATTTAAAAAATAAATTAATTTTAAAAAATTATTTTTTAAAAATTGCATTTTTAATTTTATAAAATTTCTTCATGTCAATTTTTTTTCTTAATTTTTTTTTGCCATAATTCATTTGTTAACAAAAGTTCTAAAATTGATTAAATATCTGCTAAATTAATTTTATCAATTTTCAGAAATTGTAATTGCTTTAAAATGAAAAAAAAAAATTATTTTCTACTTTTTTAGTTGAATTATGGAATATTTTCCGTGTCTTCTACACGGAAAGAACAAGATGACACTGGACACCATCTCAGATTATTTCACTCAGTGACATCTGAGGTGAAAAAAAATTTCAGATGGTAGCTAGTATAATCCAGATTATACGGAATAAAATCTGGATTATACTCATTGTAATCTGGATTATACTCTTTGTAATCTGGATTATACTCATTGTTATCTGGATTATACTAGCTACTATCTGAAATTTTTTCACTCAGTATAATCTGGGATTATATCCAGTATAATCTTCTTCTTTCCTATAGGTTAAGGATAATTTAGATTTGTTTTCGTAAAATATAATCCCCAATTAATGAATAGTTATTAATTAATATTATTTATGCAAATAATTCTTTTTTTCTGTGTAAGTTTTGCTAATAACTTCACCCGGCTTCGGTGCGCGCACTTTGTATCGGCTATAACTCTAAAAGTAATTGATCAATTGAACTGGTTTTTTTTTTAACTCATTTCAGTAAATTGACCTTTAGGTGCCTGCAAAAAATTAGAACTTAAATCCTTCACTGATAATAATAATCATAATAAAATTGAATAGAATTTTTGACTAAAAAATCAAAAATGATATATAAGTAAGAACTAAGGTTAGAAACTTTGAAAATAACTTGCCGCAAAATCCGCCAGAGGTCGAACAAAAGGATGCTGATGCATGTAATGGATTTCTACCTTAAAGAATAGAAATATAACATATTTCTCTCTCTCTTTCTCTCAACTGATTACTTGATTAATTGTCTTTTGATTCACAGAGATCTTTTAATGTTTGATTGATGATAATAAGTATTTAAAATATTAATATCAATTGGCACAAAATAGTTATTGTTTAATTTTTATTGTGCGTGAACATAAGTCGTAATTGCCTTATTATTAATTTAATTAATCAATATTATTTAAAAAATTACCCTTGATTACATTTTTACATTTGATTTTCAGACTGAAGTTCAGAGTAGAAGTTTTACTTTTATGTTAATTATAATTATGCTTTTATTATTATTAATTATTATTATTATTATTTGTGTATGCAGTTGAGAATTAGTGCGCTTTCAGTCATACATTTATTACATCACTCAGAACGGATTTAGATATTATACATAATACAGTAACGTTAAAACGACGGAGACTTTTTTGTTGGTTAATTTTTTAATTTTTATTCTAATGATTTATTTATTAGATAATTGATAAAAAAATTCTATTAGGCCATTTAAAATTATATTTTTAATTAAGAAATTTTTATCTCAATTATTTAAATACTTTTTTTTCAATATTAACAGAAATGATCAATTTTATTGTAACAAAAAAAATAGTTGCAATTTTTAAAATAAAAATTAAATTTTTCATTATTTTTAAAGAATTATAAATTAAAAAAATTTTTTTGAAAATTATTTATATTTTTAAAATTTATCAATAATTTATTTTATATTTTTTATTTATTAATTTAATTTATATTTAAAAACTGAACTCTCTAGTAACGAGAAAGATTAGCGACTATGCGCCACCTATCGAAAAATTTCTAAACTATCTTTTACTAAAATTAAAGCTGGCCAAATAAAAAATTATTTAACAAATTTTTAAAACAAAATTTTAATCTCAATTATTTAAGGATTTTTTTTAATATTAAAATAAGAATTGAATTTTTAATTTTTAATTTTCTTTAAAGAATTTAAATTAAAAAAACATTTTTTTTAAATAATTTTTAATCTTAAAATTTTTTAATAATTTATGTTGCATTTTTTTATTCTATATTTAACAATTGAACTCTCTAGTAACGAAAAAAGTTAACGACCATGCGCCACCTATCGGAAATTTTATAAAGTATCTTAAAAAAAAATTAGAACTGGCTAAATAAGAAAATTATTTTACAAATTTTTAATCTTAATTATTTAAGGATTTTTTTTTTAATATTAACAAACATGATTAATTTTACTCAAAGTAAAAAATTTTTCTTTGTTAAATGATTGTAAAAAAAAATTTTTTAATAATTTTTAGTTTCAAAATTTATCATTAATTTTTTTGCATATTTTTTTAAAGAAAAAATATTTAAAAAAAATAAAATACTTATATTTAAAAAATAAACTCTCTAGAAACGAGAAAAATTAGCGACCATGCGCCACCTATCGGAAATTTTCCAAACTATCTTTAAAAAAAATTAAAATTGGCCATATAAGAAAATTTCTTTACAAATTTTTAAAATAAAAAAAAAATCTCCGTAGTTTAACAATTAGACTACCTAGTACTAAATATTTACATCAATTCCTTGTAGAGATAGCTATTACAGTTCGAAAGATACAGACCCGTTATAACTAAAATTCACATACACTTATCACAATCCCAATTAATATTCATAATTTTTTTTTTTATTATTTACAATTACGTCATATAATAAAAACAATAAAGAAAGCATAAACAAAGGTAGGCAGTGAAAAATAAATGGGAAAAAAAGTTAATAATCTTTGGCACGGGATAGATCAGAAATGTTTAGAGTTTTAGTCAATAACTGTTTCTTCATTTTAAAATTATTTATTTATTATTATTATTATTATTATTTAATTAAAACTTTCTTATCTACTTTTATTTATTTAAAGTCAACGATTAAGTTACCAGATACAAGGCACTTGGCTTATGTACAAGATTCTAGTCAGTGGCTCATTTAATACTCAAATTTGCTACTCAAATTTATTTGGTAGTCTACTTTTGTTTCTTCATTATATTTTTAAGTAGAAAAAAGACTCTCGTCTTTGTGAATACAATTCATAGAAGAAAATAGTAATAATATAGAATAATATATTCGATACTATTTAAATATATATATATATATATATTTATTTTTATAATTATTGTAATTAGTAATATTTATATTTGGTGATTACTGTATGTTCATTTTTGAGTAATCATTTTTTTGGATTAAACGTCTTTTAGGGTTGATTGACTTTAGTCAGAGTATCCATTTATTATTTAAATAATTAAATAATAATGGATTAATTAGTCCGGTAAATTATTGATTAAATAATTAAATTGTCAGTTTTTAAATTTAAATTCAAAGGATTGATATTGTGATCCAGTGCCAGAATTTGTCCGGTTAAGTTTCCAAAATATTTAAATATAATGTTATTAGATATCATAAAACTACTTCGAACCTATAATCACTCATTATAACTCACTCTTACATCATAATAATATTTACAATTTTACTTTATACTGTATTATTATTATTATTGTTGTTATTGTTATAATAATTATTAATAATTTAAATATCAGTATATACTAGAGAAAATGTGGCCGCAATGTGATAAATAATCGGCGTTAATACTGATTCGTTGATTAAAAGCCGCTTTTTTGGATTCTGATTGTAATTAGCCAGCACATTGCGTCCAAATAAATTTACTGAACGGATCAAGTTACATTATGCATTACAGTTTTACTTATTAAACACAACAACTTAATTTAGTAAAATAAATAAAAATAATTAATAAATGTAATGCATAATTAAGGTACTTTTAAAGAACTAAAACCAGCTGTAGTATTAAAAAAATCTATATGTAATACTAATTAGTATTGCTTATAAACATTTTTTGTTTTTGAGCGATAGTTTTTAGTGTAAGCTTAATTTTGAGCAAATTAGTTCTAAAAACACTAGTTGAGCAGTCAAATAAATGAATAATATAGCAGTGCCGTGCCGGGTTTTTATCTATGAGAAAATGGCGTAGGCCGACAAAATGTCGGCCTGCGCGCGCACGCTAACCTACTCGGTGACTTAAAGGAGGTTCGAGCTAATGTGAATAATTTCCAACTTTGAGCTTTGAAATTAAGTATACGCATAAATAAATACGTAATTTATCTAATCCAAAAATTTAAAAAAAATTCACCGTTTAGTTACTTAGATATTAAATTTAAAAAATCACATTTTTACACGCTTTTTATTAGCTTTACCTGTATGTTTGTATGTTTGTAACCGACTTCTTTGGGCGCGATTTTGACCCACTTTAAATGGCCAAATTTCGTTCAAACTTTGTAGATTTATCGAGGACTGATGACAATACACTAATTTGATAAAATTATTCAATTTTTCAATTTGCAAAATATGATTTTTGTTAATTTATATAATTTTCATCTATAGTCGATAAGGTAAGAAACTTAATTTTCATTTTTTATAATTTTTCTCTACAGTCGATAAGACAGGACTTGATGTTAATTTCAATTTCCAATAATTATCTTTAGCCGATTTCTCTAATATTGACAAATTTTCGAATACTAAAGAGAATTTTAATTCTACAAAACAAATAATAGTTTAAAAAAACTAAAAAATCACGCTTTTATAAATAAACCAAACTAAAAAGTAAAAAATAAATAATAGTTCAAAAAAACTAAAAACACGCTTTTTATAGAAAACCAAACTAAAAAATAGAAAATAAATATTAATAAATTTAAATTAAGAATAGTGTTAAAAATTTCAATAAATATAAATAAATAATAGTGTAAATAAAAAAAATGTATTTTATTTAAAAAAAAGCGTGGGGTGCATGGTGTCAATAGTTATAAATATTTTATTGACAGATATAAGTAGATGGATTATTATTTCGACAATATCTTAAAAAGCACCCCACGCTTTTTTTAAAAATTTATTTTCTATTTTTTAGTTTGGATTTCTATAAAAAGCGTGTTTTTAGTTTTTTTAAACTATTATTTTTTATCTCCTTATACAGGGCATATGACTTTATTTTATTAAATAAAAATCATTAATTAAATTGTTCAAATTATTTTAAATTGATAAAGAATTTTGAAGAATATTGGGAAGACTGAAAGTAAAAAAAAAAATTTTAACATTATTTTGACTCATACGCTCGAACCTCTTTAATCAAAATTTTGAATAGAATTTTTTTTTCTAACCTCAATAATTCCCGCAGCTAACCTCTCAAAAGTCCAAATATTGCATGATTACAAAAGAGTATAATTTATTGCGGAAGCTACAGCTGATTGTTCTTTAGCGATTTAATGTTTTCTTTTAAAAATTCTATTACATTAATAATAGTAGTAGTTAATGTTAATATTTATTACAACGGAGTAAGAATGCTGTATAGATAGACATAGATGGCGATAGATAGACAGATACAATTCAATTAATTAATAATTAATAATTAATTAATTTTGTGAATTAACATTAATTTTAAAACTTCGCTGATAGTACTTTTGTTTCTCATTTACAATATTTTGAGCACATTCCTCAGGTGTATAAACCACGCTACACTTTCTTCATCGAGTCGTGCCTTTTTTAATTTCATTTTTATAAATATTATCATTATTATTATTTTGATTTTAAATTATTCGATAGGTAAATAAATAAATTACTGAGAAAAACATTTAATTAAAGTGGCACAACTCTTGGTACGGGTCCGTACAAATAATACCTCATACCAGTTAATTACATCACATTTTTTTGCTTTATATATATCTATATATATTTTTTATTATTTTCATAAGTCATTAGTTTTGTTTTTCTGTGACGTGGAGGGACTCGTTTGTACAATCCATGCAAATCTTCGTTACTGTTTTTTTTTAATGTTTCATTTTAATCGTAATTTTTACCAGCCTCTGGTAAATTATTAATTAGCACCTTAGAGACAGGGTTAGTAAATAAAAAAAAAAAAAAAAAAAAAAAAAAAAAAATACGGCCCCGAGATTCGAACCCTGTTTTTTCTCGCGCGTAGTTTGCGATTTTTTTTCGACGCCACTGTTAAAAGTTTTAGGGTCGGAATTTTTGAAAAATTTTTTTTTCTCTATAATCTACGAAAGCTTCGCAGTATTTTGAGCGGAAAATTTTTGGAAAATCTAATAGATAAATATTAAATAAATGAATTTTTAAAATTCAACCCTGCTAACCACAAATACAAATAATACCAGCGCTTATAATTAGTGTAAATATAATCTAAGTTTAATAGTATTGTCACAACTGATATGTGCTAATTATTCACTATTGACAATATATCAACAAATCTTATTATAATATAATAATCTTAGATTTAAAATTACAAGAGGCTGGTAAAATAAAAAAAACGATTTTTGATAAAATTTTTGAGAGCGCGTGGCCGGACCGTTGATAAATTTAATATTCAAAATCTCGAGAGTAGATAGAAGAGTGAAAAAAAGTCTAGCGTGTTGTAAAATAATATTATTTAAATATTTATATTTATATATATATATATTATAAATATATGTATAGATATTAAATATATGATTGGCACTATAATTGTCAGATGAGTACATCCAAGTTGGAAGTTTTTTAGTCTTGCCTAGACTTTTATAAGCCCTTACAATAATTATTTATTTATAAATGTAAATAATAATTATAATTAATAATAATAATGAGAATTTACAGCTCAAGGAAAGTTAGCAACAATAAATAACAGCAAAGATTACGTCTACGGTTGGCAAATCTCTTGAATAACAATTTAGAGTTTCTTTTTTAGAAACTTTATATAAAATTTATTTATAATTATAATTAATAATTAATATTAAATAAATAAACCGTATGATACAACTTTGCTAGTTCTAGCTAATAAGCCGAATTTTTACACAATAGTTTTTTTTTTTTTTTAATTTTAATTATAATTGTAATAAATACAACAACCATTTGGAGAATTATAAGATACATTTATATTTATATACTTAGAGATTGTTTTTGCAAGAGCCTCGCCACGTAGAGTCGCGTAAGGTAGAAAAACTAAATAATCAATTACTCAAATAATCTTCGTATTTATATTAATATAATGTTTATAATATCGACACTGATACTTTTTTATCTACTCTATCTAGAAATTTATGGCTAGGTTTTTTACATCTATGTAGGAGTATGTACACTTTTCATTACTTTTTACATGCAATTAACGAGTTTGATATTAATAATCATTTTTTTAAGTTGGTTTTTTGATTTCGGTAAATTATTATTTTGATCTGTGGGTTTTTTTTTTATTGTTAATTAAATTATTTGGGTGTAAATAGCTTTTTTTTGGTTTGATTATGGCAATTTGATTTTCTTTGGTTGTTGACAAGATGGCGGACTGCCGTAAAAATGGCCGCCGGTGGCTTAAGTACGGAAATTAAGTTAATTTTTGACTTTTTTTTAAGATGATATTAATATTAATGAGTTTTTTTTGGAAGAAATCGCGTTTTTTGTAAAGATTTGATTGGTAATTGTTTCAAGTTAATATTTTGATTAGTCTTGCGGGTTATTTGATAACAAAATGGCGGTAAAAATTAAAATAACCTACAAAAGTGCAGAGAAAATTTTTTTTTTTTCTTAAATGTTTACAAATTGTGGATAAACTCAATTTCAAGTAAATAATTATTTTAAAAAATAAAATATAATTTTAGGTTCTGATAATTAAGAATTTTTGTTAATTAATTATGAGATAGTAAAACAATAAAATAATTTTAGAAAAATTTAGCTAGAATTATTAAAATTAAATAAAAAATAATATTGTTGAAAAAATTAATTGATTTTAATTTAATCATTTTTTTTTAAATATCATTTTAGGTTATGATGATTAAAAATTTTTTTAGATTTATTTTTTGAGTGTAAAACAGTGAAATAAAATTGATTAAAAATTTTTTGTTTATTTTTTTAGTCTGTAAAAAAATTTTTTATGTAATTTTAGAACAAAATGGAGTTAAAGATAAAAATTACCAATAATAATTAATAGAAAAAAAATTTTTTTATAAAAATCAACAAATTGTAGATAAAATTAATTTTAATTAAATAATTTTTTTAAAAAATAAAATATAATAATTAAAAATTTTTGTTAATTAATTTTGAGATAGTAAAACAATAAAATAGTTTTAAAGTAGATAATTTTAGAAAAATTTAGCTAGAATTTTTAAAATTAAATGAAAAATAATATTAATTGAAATTTTTTTCATAATTTTTGAAATTTGAATCATTAAAAAAAATATTTTTTTTTAGATTTTACATCAAAAAATTTTGAATTGAAATAATTTTCATAAAAAAATTAAAGAGTATGTAATTTGAGGTTGTATAGTGATTAAAAATATTTTTTAAGTAACCTTCCGGCAGTAAAACGATAAAATACCCTTATAATTATTTTTAAAAAATAAAATAACTTGATATTAATATCATAAGTTTTAAATAATTTGATTAATTTAAAAATCCTATTAAAATTAAGAAAATTATACCTAGACCCAACTAAAAAATCTGATTATTAATACCATTACCATTTCCATAATAACATTTGCCAATAATATCATGCACCCATATATTAACAACAACAAAAGAATGTAAATAAATAAATAAATAATGTAATTTAATTATATTAGTAAAATTGTCTTGAGACAATATTTGGAAACGTTTTTTTTTTTTGTATATTATATATAATATATATATTTTTTTTATATATATAACGGACAATAATACACTCTTTGTTACTATTTAATAAGTATTCATCATGCACGACTATATATTTATCATAGTATAGTCTGGACGTGATTTGTCTTTCGTATCTGGAAATTAGTGTTTAATAATTAATAATCATCAATATATATTTTTTCATAATATAATATTAATCTTCATTGAGAATGATTATCCGTAGACTTTGATAAATTTATATTATTTGTTCGAGTCGATTTATCTCAATAAAATTCACCCTGTTAAAACACACATTGTACATGTTGCGTTATTAATTTAGACCGTCGCGTTTCACTTGATCGATGATAGTAATATCGACGTTAGGCCATGTCTTGATTGATTTTCTCGTTCCGAGGAATGTCTTTTTATTGTATTACAGTTACATTCTTCATTTTACTCAACAATTCTCCAGATTTGGTAAAATTAACGCACGTTACATACTGAGTACCTATAATTGTCTTTGAGGTTGTATTACCTTCGCTAGGGTACCAGAAGTAGGCGCATTTGTATGTTCTATGGCGGTCTTAATCTTGTGGGGTTGTGCCACAGATGGTTCGCGTTTGGATTGGTCAAGTCACTGTTCTGGAGCTTTTGGTACTCTATTATTTGAGGCGAGTTGTTGGTAATATTGTTCGCATTGTTCGACTGTGCACGAGATTGTTTAGACGTTTGTTGCGAAGCTGGCTTCTTAGAGTCCGTTAAATCTGGCGAGGGCATTGGCCGATGTGATTTCATGTGGGCACTTCTGCTTTTCACTTTGTTGAAAACTCTGCGGAAATTAATAGAGTTCTATTAGAGAAAATTTCGGTGATTTTTCATTTTTTTTTAGGTTTAAGCTTGCTTAGTAATTTTTGGATGACAATTACTTGTACAGAAAAAAAAAATACTTTAATCAAGTAAATAATTTTAAATAACTCTATCTTTTTAATTTGAGTAGAAAAATTCTTAAACTAAAAAATTTTTCTTGGTTTAAGTAAATTTTAATTGATTCAAAAATTTTTCGTCTTAATTTAAGTCAGTGAAACTTTTCAAAATTATTTTCTTGGTTCAAGAATTTTTCTCTTGATTCAATTTAATTTTTTTTTCTGTGAAAGTGTTTTTGGGAAATTAAGTTTTTTTGAGCTAATTTGATGTTAAAATATTTAAATAATTTAGTAAAATTTATTTTTTACAAAATTTGAAAAATTTAATTAATTAAAAGTATTTTATTAATATACTAAAAAGTCTATTTTTACAATATTCAAGAATTTTTTTTTTAATTTGATAAAATGAAGAAATTTTATATTAATTTCATTGTTTCTAAATTTCTGAGCTATGAAGATGTTAGAATATTTAAAAAAATTCATTTATTACAAAATTTAATAAATTTATAATTTCGATAATATGACATTTTTTTATAAAAGTATTTTATTAATATACTAAAAATTTAAAAAGTTTATTTTTTTACTGCATTTTTACAATATCCAAAAAGGTTTTTTTTATTTTAATTTAAGAAAATAAAGAAATTTTATATAAATATTGATATTAATTTCAATGTTTCTAAATTTTTTGAGCTGTTGTGATATTAAAATATTTAAAAAATTTAGTAAAATTCATTTTTTACAAAATTTGGGAAATTTATTTAATAATTCTGGTAATATAATATTTTTTGATAAAAATATTTTTTTAATATGCTAAAAATTAAAAAATCGTTTCTCTTTTTAATGCATTTTTATAATATTCAATAATTTATTAAAAAAAATCCAAGAAAATGGAGAAATTTCATATTAATATCATCATTTTACCAGAACGATCAAAAATTTAATATCTGAACTGAAATATATTAAAAAAAAAAATAAAAATAACTAAATTGTGTACTAATTAAATGGAATTTATTTTTATAAGAATTTTGGATACTAAAAACAGCAAATTTTGGTAATATAACGTTTCATATTCAAAGAATTTATCTAAAAAATTTTTAAATAAGAAAATATATTTTTTTTAATTGAATTTTGATAATTTCAAAGAATTTTCTTAAATAAATCTAAGATGGTGGAGAAATTTAATAAAAAGTTTGATATTAATATCATCAAATTTATAATCTTACTAAAAAATTTATTTTTCATTGGAATATTTCCAAAAAATAGATAATAATAATCAAACTGAGTAAAATTAATTTATGTAGACATTTTTATGTACCAAAAAATGAAAATTTTTTTAATATATCATTTTACGTAAAAATTACTTTGTAATTTTGTAAAGTAAGCTTCTTTTTAATAATATTTTGATAATTCCAAAGAATTTATTCAAATTTAACCGAAGAAATATAACAAAAATGTGATATTAATATCATCAAATTTTCAATCTTGGTAAAAATTTATTTTTCACTGGAATATCTCCAAAAAATAGATAATAATAATCAAACTGAGTAAAATTAATTTTATTCAAGGTTTTTATGCATCAAAAAATGAAAATTTTATTAATATATCATTTTATGTAAAAATTACTTTGTAATTTTGTAAAAAAAAAGCTTCTTTTTAATAATATTTTGATAATTCCAAAGAATTTATTCAAATTTAACCAAAGAAATATAACAAAAATCACTTTACCAAATTAAGTAAAAAATTTCCTCTCTAAATTGAAATTTCATTAATAAATTAACAAAAATCGCATATAAAATTGTAATTATCTATAAATAGCAGTCAATATTAATTTTATTATCCAAAATAGTCATCCGAAAACAATTGAATGGTAACTTAATAAGCGGAGTTTTAATTATAATAAAAAATTATGTTGATGACAATAAAAGGTCATGCGTAAAACAATGAAGTAATTCATGCCTCAGTATAATTAATAAATAAATATATTATTGGGTAAAGTTAATTAACAAGCAAAAATCTGTGACTGTGCAGAGAAAGTAATTGCAAATTAAGCATATTAATAAAAGAGCGATAAAAAAGAAATGCATACGACTAATATTAATTAATTAATGTATTCGATCGGTGTCGAAGTAACATCAATGTAATTGAAATAATTATTTGCACTAAAAAAATAATTATTTTCTACGCGCCTATTTGTAATCTGACGTTTTTAATAAAAATACTACAGAAGTCGCTCGAACCGAAGTAACTCATGCGTGAGCGGTTAAATATATATTATATATTATATGATATATAACGACTATAACCAAATCGGAGGACAAAATGGCGGCGTTATCTGGCGAAATGGGGATAATTTAGAATTTATAATCGTAATTATTATAAACTATAAAACTTACTTCCCGCAAATCTTGCAGGGGTAGTGAAGAGGGGTGGACACGGGTAGTTGTTGCTCAGAACTAATGTGAGTTTGTGAGTTGGTGTTGACTGTGGCGTGCCCGGTATTGCCGGATACGCCGGTATGGGTGCTTCCGGCCATCTTTACTGTTACACTTCCGCTAAAGCTCTGACAACACAAAGAAAACACAAAGCCAAAATAAACAACACAAACACAAAACTAACAATCGGATAAATTTATAAAAATTTTTTCTTTTTTGTAATTGGTTAAATTAAAATTGTTAGTATGATAAATACTTAATTATAATGACTTTTTTTAAATTGTATTTAAGTTTTGAATGTTTGTTAAATTTTTCTCCAAAAATGTAGATTTTTGGACTGTTTATTTTTTGTTAAAAAAAAAAAAAAAAAAAAAAAAAAAAAATTTGGACAAAATTTTATTTTGTAAATTTTGAAATTTCATAACTTCAAATTTTTTTTCAAAATTATTTTGAGATTATTTTTTGCCAAAACATTTTTTTAATAAATATAATTAAAAACTTTTAAAAAGTTAATTCTGATAAAAATTATTTTAGGGTAAATGCACCAGTAGTTGACCGATTAAGGATTTTTGGCATTTCAATTGATCGTAATTAAATTATTATAAGCTAAAAAATAAAAATTTTAAGTTTATATGAACCTTAAATATTCAAGTTTTTGATATGTGAAGTTATTTAAAATAATTATTCATAAAATTACATATAAATTCACGTTTAAATGCAGGTAAGATAAAAACACCAGTAGTTGACCGGCTTGATCCAGTAATTGACCGAGGAGTGTTCCAGTAGTTGACCGATTCTCAAACATTGGTTATTATGTAAATTTTAATTAGTTTTTTATGTTTAGTATACAATGTTTTTATGCTTATTTATTTAAATTAGATTTGTATTGGTAGTAAACAAAATTCGTTTAGTTTAGAACAAAACTAATAATAATAAAAAAGCAACAGATTAGTAAATTAAACTTCGATTCAATAATGACAAAAGCAAAATATTTTTTTGAGGCACACGTATGCAATTATTAACAGTTTATAAATTATTGACAGTTTATAAATTATTTATAAAATACGATTTATTAAGTGTTAATGAATATTTGTTAACTTTTAACAAATATTTATTTAAAATGAAAAGCAAAAATAACAATTTTCTTTTGACACTTTTTATAACCCTACAGCTAATACATGATAATAATTCAATTCACTAAATAAATTAACGTTCTTAATATTTAAAAATATAAAAGATATTTGAGCTGTGATAAAATTTGTTATGTTACAGCAAACGTTATTATAAAATAATGTAATTAATATCAATAATTTGTAAAGATAATTTTTGCTTATAAGCAATCTTCATAATATAAGTATGACATATTGCAAGC
>CAJNRD030001118.1:10647375-10661987 GCA_905319865.3 Cotesia congregata
TTCCGGAAAATTATTAAAATGGTCTATAATATGAATTTAAAAAAATATGGATAGAATTACTATATTCGATAAGCAAAATGATTGAGTCTGTATTAAAAATTATGAACTCAATAAAAAGATATCTAAATATAATAGGTACTACAATATTTATATTTTAGTTTAAATATTTTAATTCATAAGATTACTATTATTTTTGGAAAAATATTGATTAAAAGAAAATTATTATCAAGTTAAATAAAAACTAAAATATTTAATTGACCATTTTTTAGAATTGATTATTAATATGAATAATATATTTCATATTAAATGGTATTTCTATCGAATTTGAAAATAACAACGTTTCGTTGGATACTTTGCAACTAACCTGTATATGAGTTAACTTAGTCATTTAAAAAAATATATACTTTTAATTCTATTCTGTGGCCAACTTCATTCTGTTAATTTTGTGTCACGGTGCGCGCGCATCGTAAAATTTTACTCTCATCAATTTTTCATAACGCGCCTAAAGAAGTATAACTTCAAAAAAATCAAAAATTTTTAGAAGTCTGCTAACTTCAGTGTCATTTAAAATTTGACTACTTTGCATGCTGGAACTCCTTAATAAATAAATAAAAATTTTATAAAAAATGTATTTTTCAAATAAAATAAAAAAATTGTAAAATGTCTGGAAATTTAAATATAATATAATAATAAAAATACTAACGAGTGTTCGATGAAGAATAGACTTTTCTTCACTGAAATCCATCGAATGGACAGAAGCGATGGCATCCCTGAGCTCTTTAGTATCTTTAGTGTCTTTACAGTGCTTATCAGATTTAACGGGGTTCTTTGGTCTACCATGGCGGGCTCTAACTCGCCGGTACTCGTCCGGACACAGTTTTTTCCAGAGGTAGTAGAATTGTGTGCACTGTTTAGCGGACTTTGTACATATATCTCTGGCAATCCCGGAAAAGTCTTTGTGGTACTCTAGCAATCCTTGATAGAACGCTTCCATTTCCTGGGACGTCCAGCGGTCGGATTCGCGGCACTCGTAGCTTAGCAGCGGGTGCTGGACCGGTAGTGCTGGAGTCGGTCTCATTAATTTCAGCATCGCCTCCTAGAAGGTCAAAAATTATTAATTTTTTTTTTTCATCTTTTCCGTTCTTGATGAAATATTGGAGTCGGAAGGGAAAAAATAATAACTTACGTGGATGTTTCCTTTGCACATGTGCAGAAGATGCAGCGCGTACTCTTTGTTTCTACCACCTCCAGGTACACTAGCGCAGCAGGCGAATTGTAGATACATCTCCACTGTAAAATTAATTTTTTTTTATTATAATCCTAAAATTCTATGAAAATTTTTAAAAAATTTTATTAGAGTCAATTTTTTTTTTGTTTATTATTTTGTACATATATTTTAAGCTAAAAATTAAAAAAATAATTTTGTAAAAATTTCTGAAAAGAATAAGTAATAATTTTTTTGTCAGGATTAATTTTTTCGTAGAGGTTAGTTTTTTTTATTTTTAAATTTTATAAAAAAAGGATACTTTTTTTTTGTCTAATTATCTATTTTTATTCTTATTAAATAATATTTTTCTGTCAATTCATTTTTTTTTCTATATTTTTAATTATAATTGCAAAAAAATATCAAAATGTTTAATACAGGCAATTGAAAACAAAATGGCTGTTGTTTTTTAAAATGGCCGACTTGGCGGGATTTTTAAAAATTACGAATTTTAATTTCACTGAAATTAAGAAGTGATTTTTTTTAATCAAGTATTTTTGTTTGTTTTAAGTATAATTTCTTTGTTAAAAAAAAATTTCATAAATATGTTATGACAGAAGTTTTATTTTTTAAATTTAATTTTAGTTAACTACTTCAAACAACAATAAGATTTTTAAAATAATGTTTCTTTTAAACAAATAGTGTTTTTTCAGTGTAAAATTGCAAAATAAGATCAAAATATCTAATTCATACAGTTCTAAATCAAAATGGCTGGTTGCTTATAAAATGGCCGCCGTGGCGGGATTTTTAAAAATTAAATATCGAAATTTCGGAGAAATTAAGATCGCATTTGTCTTGAATTAAATAATTTTGTTTAGTGTATTATTACTAAAAAACATTAAAATATCTAATTCATACAGTTTTAAATCAAAATGGCGGGTGTCATATAAAATGGCTGCCGTGGCGACCAAAAAATTTGAATAACGCGGAAATTAAAATAACATTTCCTTGAATTTAATAATTTTTTCTAGTATAAAATTGCAAAAAAAGATCAAAATTTCTGATTGATAGAGTTTTTAATCAAAATGGCTGGTTGCTTATAAAATGGCCGACGTGGCGGGGATTTTTTAAAATCAAATATTTAAGTTGCGGAGAAATTAAGATCACATTTTTCTTGAATAAAATAATTTTTTTTAGTGTATAATTATAAAGAAACCATCAAAATATCTAATTAATGCATTTTTAAATCAAAATGGCTGGTTGCTTATAAAATGGCCACCGTGGCGGGCTTTTTAAAAATCAAAAATTCGAATCAACTTGTAAAACTTTTTTCAGTAAACTACTAAAATAATCAACCTTAAAAACTTACATTCATTATCAGTGAGCCCATTAATTATGCCAGGATCCCACAAAAGATGATCAGTTTCCCTTCCACCACGACCTCTCTCCTCACAACTAATAGCTGGAATGGCAGCCTGGTACCTGGTTCCGATATTAATCCTCGGAGGGGGACAATCGTTGCTCTGGGACTCATCAGAACTAATCTCCGACTCCTTTTCATACTGATGGAGCCTGGCATAGAGCCCAGAGCCAGGTCTCGAGGGATTGAGTATCGGCGGAGGGGTGTAAGAACTATCCCAGTGCCGATCACAAGCACGCCTTAGTCTCGACGGATACAGGTTCTGGGGGTAGCTATCAACCCTGGGTCTTTTCCTGCTTTGCCTCATTGGACTGTTAGCAGAAACATTTCCAGGACTGAGAAAGATATCATCATCTAGCTCTTCCTTAATCTGTTCAATTGGAATTGGTAGGTTCGCCCCCGGAGCTGGTGAGCCTCTTTGGAGCTTGAGCTTCGCGTGGTTGATGCTGGTCGCCTGGATGAGGAACTTGGCAGGATTTATCGCCTGGACGTTGCCCTGGAACTGGTTCGTCGAAGCTGATACGCTTCCAGGTTCTACCTTGGGTGTCAGCCGGATTTCCTTCCTGAAGGTCAGAGCAGGACTAGCTTGGACCAGGACGTTGGTTTTCTGGAGTCCGGATGTCTGGATGAGCTTGTACTCTCCGTTGTTGTCAACGACGATGCCCGCTAGGCTTCCGTTCCCCAGGCCGAAGTCCACCAGGTTCTGGTTGGTGATCAGCTTGTAGGATTGGAACTCGAACTGCTTCCTCCTGGCAGCCCCGAAGTCTTTGGGACTGGAGGACAGCAAAGGGTCTTCGGAGTTGGGCATCATCTGGTTCTGGAGCGCGTGGGGCGACACCGGGAACCCCGAGGAAGAAAAGGTGACTGGTCCTGGAGAAGAGACGGAAGAAGGAGGCAAGGAAGACAACGGCGAGGGAGCTGGAGTTGCTGATAGCGGACTTGGCAATGGAGAATTGGGATTTGGGGAAGAACTGTAGAGATCCGACCCGCCGCTTCCCTGCCCGTTGTCAGCCTCGGTTTCTTCTGGGAGGACGGCGTTCAACGCCTCTTCCACTGCAGCAGCTGATGATAAGGTCGTCGTGTAGAAGGCTGCTGATAAGGGAGATGATACTGGTCTGACTGCCTCCGGATCGTCTTCTGGGCTCAGCAGTGGAAGAGTTCCTGACAGGAGGCCTTCCTGGCTGGAGGGCGGGGTTGGGTAAGTGAAGCTTGGGCTGTCGTGGCGGGTCAGAGGCGAAGGCAAGGGCGATTGAGTTGGTAGAGTGTGCGGACTCTCGGTGTACTGAGTTCCGTAGGTGCTGAATTCGGCTAGTGAGTCGGGGAGGGGTGAGTTGACGAGAGCTTGCAGATCTGGGTTTACTGTGTGCTGGCTGGTGAAGCGGTCTTCCAGGGTGATGTCTTGGAGTTGGTCTGGTGGTTGGTCTTGTAAGAGACTAGATGCCTGGAACTGAATTAATTGTTTTAGTGGATTATTATCATTATAATCATCATGTCAGGAATCATAATCATGACCATCAATGATCATCATCATTACTATCATGGTCAATGGTAATTATCATGATCATGATCAATTATCATTATTATCGTGGTTAAAAATTATTCTAGTGATCATCAATGATCACCATTATCATTGTCATGATCAATCATCATGATCACGATCAAGTATTATTATCACGAAAAATCATTATCATTATGATTAATCATCATGATTATGATCAAGCATCATGACCAATTACCATGATCATGATCAAGCACTATTATCATGATCATGGTCAATCATCATGACCAATTATCATGATCAAGCATTATTATAATGATTAATTATCATGATCATGATGATTATCGTAGTCAATGATGATCATCGTCATTATCAGTTCAGTGTTAATAAAAAAATTAATTTTTTACCTGTATTGAGTCCAACTGACTCGCCTGCAAAAGAACCGAATCAGGAACAGCAGTGACTTGCTGGAAGACTTCATCTTGAAGACTTGGACTAAAGTATCCTCCATCCTCTGAATAATTAGCTATAGTAAAACCTTCAGAAACCTGTTGGTTTTGTTGGGACTGGTTGCTAGGCAAGTTTGACTGGTAGGTCAGTTGGACCCGCTGTCCTGGGTCCGAAGTCGCTCTCTTTACTGTCATCTTTGTTGTGCTCTAAATAACGCAATTAAAGACAAAATCAATACTCCGACAAACCAAGTCATCATAGCAAATTTGTCAAGCAAACTTACCTTAAGAATCATATCAGCAAGTGCTTGAGCCTGTGCCTGAGTTTGGGCTTCCTGAAGCTGTTTCTGGACAGTAGTGTGTCCGACAGTGATGTTGGGCTGTCTGAAATGCTCGCTATCAGAAAGACGCCTTATTTTCTCGCCAGTGACCAGCGGAGGTGGAGCAGGCACGGCGAAATTGGTCTTGCCGATCATGTGATTAGAGACATCGACGTTGTTGAAAACGGCGTTTCTCGCCAGGCCGTTGGCCTCTGTTGCTAAAAGAGAGTTCCAATTAGCGACTTCATGGCAATTAGTTAGAAACTTAACTCGGTAGTTATCAATCATTATAACTAAACTGGAAACTGCAAATCGGGCTGAATATGAAGTGAAAGGAGCAATGAGATGGAACAAGTCGATGAATTCAAACAAAAGATACCGTTTTTTGCTCATCCTCATCTTCATCGAACGAATTTTATGAGCCGTCTTTATTATTACTCGCTGTCGGGTTTTTGTTTTCGCTACGTTAAGACGAAATAGACGGGAATTAAAAAGGAATGCCTGAAGCTGAAGCTCCAGCTACAGCTTCAAGAGGGGAACGGATGGAACGGTTCGTTAATAATTGCAACTAGACTTTATCCTACTAATGACGGAATGAGGGGCTTTATTCAGGCTCCCTTCTTTGAATTGTTAAATAAATTTTACAGTGAGATAATTTTTACCGAGGAACGAGAAAGTAGTCAGCCGTCAAACTAACCGATTACGGAATTCAATTCCTCTGGCTGTTCTGTTGCTAAAGTGTGAGGCTACGTTTTTGCAAATTGCCAATCATCGATTGTGGTGAGGTTGTCTATACCAAGCTAGCTCTAAAGAATCGATATCCAACGTCAACAAGAGATGCTTGTTTGTTTTGGTCGTTACATGCTTGACGTTCTAGTTTTCTTTACTGAAAGCTAACGAATTAACGAAACTGAACAAACAGTTTTTATTTCCCGGAATAAAATGCGGGGATGTCATTTTGCTTACGATAAAATTCACGTAGGGTGTAAAAGAGAAAAAAAATGTGTAAATTTTTTGTATTTTCTGCATGGATAAATAACTGTTAAATTGGAAAAATTTTATAAATTTTTTCATGGGTATTTTTTCAGTGTCAACATAGGAAAAATTTATATAAACTTTTATTATACTATTATAATTTTCTTTTACGCATACAAAAATTAAATAGTTATAAATTTGCTATTTTTTAATGAAAAAAATATTTGGTATTTTATATATTTTAGTACTATGTCAATTTTTTCTGTGCTGACATGAAAATTTTTCTATGTCAACATACGAAATTATTCCATGTTAAAATAGAAATTTTTTTAGTAATTTTTCTATGTCAACATACGAAATTATTCCGTGTTAAAATAGAAATTTTTTTTATGCTGAGGAATTTTTTTTATTGATAAAAAAAAAATTACAAAAATTTTTATGTTGGTATAGTAAAAATATTTATGTAATT
The DNA here is from genome assembly GCA_905319865.3 of Cotesia congregata. Taxonomy (NCBI): domain Eukaryota; kingdom Metazoa; phylum Arthropoda; class Insecta; order Hymenoptera; family Braconidae; genus Cotesia; species Cotesia congregata. The sequence continues at coordinate 10,653,711 of CAJNRD030001118.1, forward strand.
ATGAGAATTTAAACTATGTCTAAATAAAAATTTTTCATGACAAAAATATCGAAACATATAATTTCTTTGAGTGCCAGCTTATTAATTTTTCCTTTTTGACATGGAAAAAATTATTACGTTAATATAGGAAAAATTGTTACGTTGGCATACAAAAATTTTTTATGTTGGTGCATAGTCAAAATATTTTTGTAATTATGGAATTTTTAACTATGTTTGAATAAGAATTTTTCCATTTTTATTTTCAAAGGAAAAAATTTTTAAAGTGGTCCCAATTTTGTATTAGTAAGTCAAAAGTATTTTTCCGATGTTTTCATGGTAGAAATATCCATGTTAATATGGTAAAAATAATTATGTTATTTTTTATAGTCGAAAATTTTAATATTCACGGCAAAAATCGCAATATATGAATTTTCTCCCTGCAAAATTAAAAAAAATCCCATTTTCTCCCTGCAGAGAATCAAAAATTCATTTAGATTATTAAGAGAATAAGAAAAATTTTGTTTCCAGGATAGTCATATGATAAAATCGGTTTTTTTTAGTGAAATTTAGTGTCATTGCAAAGGTCTTGACTTTAATTTGTGCCTTTTCAAGGTTTCATATAATTCTCACCAATTGTCAATTTATTATGATAATTAATGTATTTAGGTGGCATTCGAAAATGCTTTATCTCTAGATACATAATCAAGAAATGACCCTGTATCTTGTGAACTATTGACATTTTTAAAGATATAAGCTCACCCCGACGTTACACTTATCGAGAGCTTTCATTTGAGTACCCACATCAATTTTTCATATATTTATATACATGACATATCTGTATATATGAAAAATATATAAAAATGCATGTGGGTACTCAAATGAGAGCTCTTCATGAGTGTGACATCGGGATGAGCTTATATCTTCAAAAAACATTAATATTTAAGAAAGTACAGTGCAATTTAACATAATTAAGAAATGACCTTGTATCTTGTGAACTATTAACATTTTTAAAGATATAAGCTCATCCTGATGTTACATTCATCAAGACCTTTCATTTGAGTATCCACATCAATTTTTCATATATTTATATATATATTACATATATGTATATATGAAAAATATATCAAAATACATGTGGGTAATCAAATGAAAGCTCTTGATGAGTGTAACATCAGGATGAGCTTATATCTTTAAAAACGTCAATATTTAAGAAAGTACAGTGCAATTTAACAAAAGTCATTATTTAGTAAAGCAAAATTTTATTCATTTATATTTCACAAGTCACGACAGTCACATAGTGACTGCAAGGTTGCTAATCTTATATAATTTCTTACCGGTAGTCCTTTTCTGTATGATCTTTTCCTCAATGAGCGCCCGGACATTGACCGAAGCCGTCTGAAGTGGAGGTCCAGGAGCTTCCTTCTTCTCGTTCTTTTTGTTTTCGCCATCCTGAAAACAATAAATCGTTGAGCAATCCCCGGATTGGCAGATAAGATCCGTAAATTACCGTACATGCGTAATCATAATCACTGAGAGAGCTAATAGGGGCGTTTGATTATCCCTGATATGGAATCTCAGACATTTCTAGAGACTCAGGGTCAGATTAAGCAACCTTTGCTCGAGAGTCATTCGAGAAAGGCATTATCTTGACGTGGAACCAAACCCCAACAATCGATCACCGGTTTGTCCAGCCTCTAACTTGGATACATCACGTTCCAAATAGATCCCGTCTTTGACATGTTCATACATCTACGGATTCATGAATATTGAACGGACACTAATGCGTTGATTGGGAAATCCCGGTAGCTCGATCTAAATTTCAATGCCGGAGTTCGCGGATTTATCTACTGGAATGCAGTTTAATTGTATGCGTTATCAATGATGCCTCGGAATCAGAACAGAAATCGTTTGCCCGGAAGAAATAATATCGACGAAGAGTACACAGAAACATCTCTGCAGAGCCGTCAGATTGGATCAGCATAATGGGAAAAGCTTGAGACAATGTTTACTCACCCTTTTTGCTCCCCTTGCTCGGAGGGTGTACGCTTTTCAGGATTACTGCTCCGAGAACGAAAGAACTTGTTAATGGGTTCATTTCGATTCGATCATCGCCTTATCTTTCTATCTTCCGAACCCGGTCTTAGTCCTTCCCTTCCATCTCTTGCCTTTATCTCTACAACTTTTATCCGAGGCCTTTATCTACGCTATTTCCGAGCCTATTCCGGCTAACTACCATCCTCTATTTAATAAAAGAAAACTTTTAGGGCCGATTCAGATAACCGTTGATGTTTTTAATCAGTTTTGCCATTTTTTTATGGCTAACAGGTTATAGGCCCAGTCGCAAGATTTTTTTAATTTGAGATTCGAAGGGTTTAAAGTCGAATTTTTTTGATTATTAAAATATAGTTAGAGGCGAAATTAGAATGGGAAAAGATTTCGGAGTGTTACGAAAAAAATATAAAATAAAAAGAATTTTTTTGTTCCAAATTCAGTCTAATTTTCATCAAGTATTTTTTTCTTCCATAAAAATAACTCTTTCAATACAACTGACGTAAAAATAAGCTTTTTCTCTAATTGCAACTCTATATCAAATATTTATTTATCATCTTAAAAAAAAAAACTGGACTCGAAGCTTGTGATGTTTAATATTTTCCGAGCAGACCTTTATTTCCTCAATTTATAAAACAGAAGCAAAAAAATTCCAAGACTTTAATTAACTGCAAAATTAATTACATATACCTTTTTGAAGTATCCGCCGTGAAGTCTCATGTGACCATTGAGAGCGGGAATATTTTTGAACTGCCTTCTGCAAAGACTGCATTCGACGAGTTTAGATTCAGTTTTTCCTGGAGTTGCTGGTGAAGCGGAGCTTGCCGGAGAGGGGCTTGCTTTTCCAGGAGCATTTGGATTTGGTGAATTTGCTTGTGGACTGTGTGATACCTGGTTCTGGGTTTGCTGTTGCTGTAAAAATAAAAATAAAAATAATTATAATAAATGCAATTAATGAAAGTAACTTGAATTTAATGAATCTCCGTAGCGCTAATAAGAGACAGGGCTTCATCTCGTCAAAGAGAAGCAATTCCTCTTTCGTGATAATTCTCAACATCGGTCTCGGCATTCCGAGAAATTACCTTACAAGTAAAACCATAGAGGAGCTGGAATTTCCTTTAGAGCTTTCCTTACATACAACTCGAGCTATAACTCAGTCACCCTCGCTCGAACAAAATGACGCAGCCTCGAGAACGAGATCAAGAATACGAGGAATTTATGTTCGAGAAACATAATAGTATTGTAAATTTGGGAGACGTTAATTAACGAATACCAGGATCGGGTTTGGTATTGCAGAGGAAAACTAAAGGTCGCACTACACTAAAAAAAAAAAAAACAGTTTCCTTCATAGAATATTAAGTATTTTTATTGTAAGGTAACTGGAAATATCCCGACAGAAATACCAATTTCAATAAAAAATTTCTTCAACAGCCGGCCGAAAAAAATTAATTACAATTAAACTAAACAATATTAAGCTGCAATTTTCAATACGCACCTTTCTATAAGACAAATAAGGAGATTAAAAAATAAATTGAGTTTAAAAATTTATTTTTAAAAAAGTTATCGTGTTTGTCCCTTCATAAAAATTTGAAACTTTGCATTAAAAGCCATTAAAATGACTTTTTCATGAAAAAATAGCAATTATATAGTGTAAATTATAAAAATAAGTTGAAAAATAAATTTAATAAGGTAATTATCCATAAATTACAAGAAATTTTATTTATAATTCAATTTTAACGCTTGTTTAAATTTTCCCGCGGATAGTATTGTTCATATGAATTGAACGCCCTCTTTCGTTCCGAAGTGAATTATAAAAAAGGAACGATTAAAGACTGTATTATCTTTGGTCCGCAAAAGAACGCAATTGAATGTACTATCAGTTGTCTTAAAGCTCCATTTACAAATTAATTTTTCTATATGGCTGCTCAAAACACTAAATTTCTCCAACTGCCAGCCAAACAAACATTAATTATAATTAAACAAAACAATATTAAGCTGCAAATTTCAATCCGTAACTTCCTTTGAAGTAGATGAAGAGATTAAAAAATAAATTTAGTAGAAAAATTGATTTTTTCCAAAGTTATAGTGTTTGTCCCTTGATAAATACCCAAAAATATACAGCGCAAGCAATTAAAACCATTTTGTTACATTTTTTATGAGATAACTTTTGAATTTATTGAACTAAGACCGTGTATACACTTTTTGGGCGTGATAAACTGCGCTAAATATGGTCAAGAAGATCAAAATCAAAGAACTCTTTCGAAAGATATCGCAGTTTATGAATTATAATACGCTCTCTGAAACAGTTTGAAGATTTTTGATCTTAAAAATCAACTATTTGGTAAATTTTCCAGCGTTTTGAGCTTGAAAACTCCAAAAAACTTCAGGTGGTCTGGATCAACTATTTTTCCGAAATTTTCTTAAATACATCGAAAATATTTTTGGAAATTTCAATTTTCTTTTCAAATTTTGGAATTTTGTAACTCATTACCGGACTGTTATACTAGTACAACCTGGACATACTCTTGTAGAGAACTGAAAGCTCTGAAGAATTTTTGAAGTTTTTCACTTTTTCTGTAAATTTACCGAAGTTTTTTTGCTGAATTTTGCTTTAAATTGGCTTTTATGAAGTTTTTTTTCTTCTAAAAGTTTCTTAATCACATTACACTGGTAGTTTTGTAAGACAACTTTGTTTTAGATACTTCCTATCAATATAAAAATTCTCAAAAGCTTTTCAAGTTAAAAATAATAGTTTAAAAAAACTAAAAACACGCTTTTTATAGAAAACCAAACTAAAAAATAGAAAATAAATTTAAATTAAGAATAGGGTTAAAAATTTCAATAAATATAAATAAATAATAGTGTAAATAAAAAAAATGTATTTTATTTTAAAAAAAGCTTGGGGTGCATGGTGTCAATAGTTATAAATATTTTATTGACAGATATAAGTAGAGTGATTATTATCATTTTGATATCTTAAAAAACACCCCACGCTTTTTTTAAAATAAAATACATTTTTTTTATTTACACTATTATTAATTTATATTTATTGAAATGTTTAACACTATTTTTAATTTAAATTTATTAAAATTTATTTTCTATTTTTTAGTTTGATTTTCTATAAAAAGCGTGTTTTTAGTTTTTTTAAACTATTATTTATTGATCTTTAGATCAGTGATTACACTGATAAAGTTAACCAAGCATTGAAGAGTCTATAGGTATACCGCTGTATACCTTGGTTAAAGTTGATAATCAAAATTGCCAGCTCTTATCGTAACAATTATAATTATTAAGCAGTCGTTAAAATTAAATAAAAATATTTTTATTTTATTAAAAAGTTATTCAATAATTTTTAAAAACAATATATTTTTTACTATAAAATTTTATCAATTTATTGATTCAATATCCTCAATTTTCCTCTTAATAAATCTGCCATGTTTGCACTTGGTGAAAAATTTTGATATTTTAACACAACTCTGTTCAACCGTTGGCCCGAGAAAATTTTCTTATTATTATACATTATTTTACAAAAACACTCTAATGACAACAAATAAAAAAAAATATTTCAGACAAGCTTGAAAAATTATTATTTAAACAAATATCATCTGACTTTAATAAAAATTTCGCGACGCAATGAGACTTCTCACTATATATAAGTTACGAAATTTCCGAATAAACTTCAGGAAATAACTTTGTGCTGAATAAGAGACATGTTGCGCGTTGGAATTTATCTGTGCTTGATCGTTGGCGCTTTTGCCCTTCAATTACATTTTTTTTTATTTACACAATTATTAATTTATATTTATTGAAATTTTTAACACTATTTTTAATTTAAATTTATTAAAATTTATTTTCTATTTTTTAGTTTGGTTTTCTATATAAAGCGTGTTTTTAGTTTTTTTAAACTATTATTTATTTTTTACTTTTTAGTTTGGTTTATTTATAAAAGCGTGATATGTTAGTTTTTTTAAACTATTATTTGTTTTGTAGAATTAAAATTCTCCTTAGTATTCGAAAATTTATCAATATTAGAGAAATCGGCTAAAGATAATTATTGGAAATTAAAATTAACATCAAGTCCTGTCTTATCGACTGTAGAGAAAAATTATAAAAAATGAAAATTAAGTTTCTTACCTTATCGACTATAGATGAAAATTATATAAATTAACAAAAATTATATTTTGCAAATTGAAAAATTGAATAATTTTATCAAATTAGTGTATTGTCATCGGTCCTCGATAGATCTACAAAGTTTAAACGAAATCTGGCCGTTTAAAGTCGGTCAAAATCGCGCCCAAAGAAGTCGGTTACAAACATACAAACATACAGGTGAAGCTAATAAAAAGCGTGTAAAAAATCAATTTTTTTTTAAGATTTCCAAATTAAAACAAATTCTTTTACTTGGCAACATTAAACAGCTTCCTTAAAAGCTCAAAAAAAAGGAACAAAACCACCAAGACCTCCAGAATAAATGAATATTTTTGAAAAAGAAGGTTATAGTTGATAGCTCTGAACTTTGATCTAAATAATAATAACCTGACTAAATAATAAGAATAATAACAATGATGATGATCACCAAGTTCTGTGTATTCTCGAGAGGTTAAGTCGTGGATAAGGCACCTGTCGGAGCTGGTTAGATCTACATACACCAGGATATCTCGAGTATAATTTGGACAACTAAAGCCAAGTGGTAATTTTGCAGTTGACAATTCCACCGAGACGGGAATAATAACACTAGTCCAACCGGACGGTTGGCAGGTGGCAAAAGGCGTATATTTATGCTCCGCTCTCTACTGCAACAACTACATCGACAACTACCACCATTGTTGGGGTTCTAGCTGGTGTTGGTGAAGTAGTTGGGAATTCTCCCCCTTCTGCCGCCTGCCGGTGAACAAATAACTTCAGACGCCAGTGAACTGGCAACTGAGATGGGGAATAAGGAACCTGGGGTGAGTTTCTTGTTCTCGCTATCCATTTTACGGAGAATATCTCCAGGTGGATTTCCCATTGGATCGAGAACTTTGCGCCTAGACATCAACTAACTAGATTACTTCAGACAGATGAGAAAATTTCTGTTGCCATGACTATTGTTTATTATCTGAGAGATGTGGGAGAGCCAATTCACGCTTGGGACGTCCGCCTTTTCTTTGTTCTTCAGCTATTGATTTTTTTTTTTACTAAAATTATTTCCAATTTTTCTAATAGTTTCTTATCTAGACTCTAACTGATTCGTGGAGTTTTGAGCAAATTGTGCTACTTTCAGAGATGTACACGGAGAAAAAAATATGGAAATCATTACTATAATTTTAATGAAATGTTTTCTTATACCATTTTAGGAGCGATTACTTAAATTATGGGTATTGTACTTATAATTTTTGGGAAATGTTACTATAATTATGGGGATGGTTCCTATAATTATAGGAACGATACCTATAATTATAACTGTAATATCGGCATGATTCCCATAATATAGAGGAATAGTTTCTATAATATTATAGGAACCATTCTTATAATATTATGGGAACCATTCCCATAATATTATAGTGATGATGCCTAATAATATTGAGATATTTCTCATTACAACTCAAGTTATTTGTGACTTCGATGACCACTTTGAAGCATTTGAAATTATAAGTAATTTCGATAATTTTACTTGCTTCCCAATAACATCATTTGAAATATGTAAAATAAGTTATATTGTTCATATAAACAATAAAAGTTACATACCCAAAAGGTGGATTTAATAAATATTCAACGTATGTATTGTAAATAAATAATTTGTTTTAAAAATAAAATGAAATTGTAAAAATAAACAATGAATTTCCATATCTATTTTACTCCTCTAATTGTATAGTGAGAAAATATCCCTTTTATTAGAGAAACTTTAGAATTGCTACAATATTTTTCAATATTATCTAACACAACAGTAACTGAGTTGGAATAAACAATTTAAGATTAAGTACACACGTGAATAAAAATTATGAAAAAGAAATTTTTTCACTCTAGTGAAAGGTCAATTTTTATTTACAAAAAAAAATTTATTAGCAAAAAAATATGTAATAATTACTTTATATTTTTGAAGTGATTGCTTCATTACTATGAACATAAAGATTTTTCTATTATTATGTGCGTCATTCTCATAATATTATAAGAACCATTCCCATAATATATTGAAGCAATTCCATTATTGCATAGGAATGTTTCCAATAAATTATGGGTATGGTTCCCATAATGAGCATAGGATTGATA
>CAJNRD030001118.1:10666202-10681440 GCA_905319865.3 Cotesia congregata
TTATATATGGCCATTTTTCGTATATAATTATGTATGAGTATATATAATTATATATAATCATTTTTACCTGGGCAATTTTAAAATTTGACCAGATCTGGTCAGATCTGATTATATTGGACCAGATCTCGTCAGATAGAGACAATTTAAAGATCTGGCCAGATCTGCCTTAGCAGATCTGGCCAGATCTAATCCGTTTTTCCCGGGTAATAAGAGTTTTATTCAGAACTCCAGGTTTTGAGTGAGACCCTATACAGAAAGAAAAATTTCTTGACGGGATTTGATCAAGATTTTTAGATACTTTAGGGAAGCAGCGCCACCTATTTCAGCTGAGATAAAAATTTTCTCACCTTGAGATAATTTTTCTCTTGGATATTTGATACCCATTTTATATTATTTTAGCGTGCAATTATACATATTGAATTCAATCAATAAAAATATTAATGAAAATTTACTTCCATCTTTATAGTTAATTTTTTGGAGCAAGAGAGAAATTTTCTCAAGACAAGAAAATTTACTTTGTACTTTGCTCGAGAAAAAGATATGAAAAATAAACAAAACAACAACAAAATACAATTGTTTTTCAACTTTTGTTCTAAATAACTTTATAAATATTTGACTAATCAACTCTTAACAGATACACTTTTTTGGACTTGAAAAATTAAGACGAATGTCTTGAGTAAGTCTAAATCAAACAATAAATTCAAAAATTCTAGCCATTTTTTATTTTTTGAATAATCTTTTTTTTGAGATAACTTTTGAATTATTCGAGACATCGACTCAAGAGCTTATAAACTATTTTGTTCTTAAAAAATAGCATTAAATGCCGCCAAGCGAATTAAAATTGAACGTTCTAAAGTTATAGACATTTAAAAATTTCTAAGTAATCGTTTTTTTGATCTAACTTTTGATTTTTTTGTTGAAAAATTAAATTTTCTCAAAGAAATTGAAAAGATCCAGAAATTTTTTGCAAGTTAACCGCCTTCCAAATTTTTTCAGAAAAATTGCAAAATAAATTGACCAATAGTGAATAATTTAATGTGCAATTTCATAGAACCAAAAATTTAACTAATTGTCAATAAATTTTAAATATGTCAGTTTTATTCATAAAATTCTTTATGAATACTTCTAAATTCTTGGATTCATCTACTCAAGAGCTTGTAAACTACTTTTGTACTTAAAACATTGCGTTAAATGCCGCAAAGCAAATCAAAATCGAGCATTAAAAAATTATAGCCATTGAAAAATTTCTAAGTAATCGTTTATTTTATATAAAACTTTTAAATTTTTTGCTCAAAAATATTTTTATTAAAATTTTTAAATTCCATCAAATTAAACTATATATTATATAAATTAATTAAGTAATTTTTTTTTCATTTTTTTTGTCAATCTTTTTTTTCCATTTTTTGTTATAATTTATTAGTCACAAATATTCTAAAAATAATCAAACATCTGTTTAATTCTTTATAACTTTAATTAATTAATTTTTCATTAAAAAACTTAATATGTCATTAAAGATAACTTGATTATTTTTTAATTTTGTTTAACAAAAAAATTTGTTCAAAAAAATTGTATTTTTGATTTTGTTTTAAATTTCTACATATCAATTTTTGTTTTTTTAATTATTTTGCATAATACTAATCACCCAAAATTTTTGATTTTTTTTTTATTCATTAAATAAGAAATAAAAAATATTTTTTAAAAATAGGACTTAAAATTTTTCAAATTTTTTACAAAAGAAATTTTTTCTCTTTTTTTTATAAATCACTTTTGAATTTTTTGCTCAAATATCAACCAATTTTTTTCTTTAAATTAACTCTGCATTATATTTTTACTTTGTACACAATAAACAACAATACTTTAATGAACAATTATCCTTAACCAAAAAATTTCAACTCTTTAAAACCCAAGAATTAGTCCCGCGGTTCATCTATTGATCGAGTTGCCCCAGTCTTATCTCCACAAATAAAACCCGTTGATTCACACCGGAGGGAGCCTCTAAAAAGCTCGTAGGTCCTCGTTTTGACATGAAATTTTTTATTCCTCCCATAATTGTAATGCAGAAACCCAGTACACGGAACTTTCATTATAATTTTTTCCTCTCATTCCCTCGTTCTCCTCTTGCCCCTCACCCCGGTTCATTGACAAAAGAAGAAATTACGAGATAGAGAAAAATAGCTCGAGGCGGGTTGATAAGAAAATGTACGAGCGGGTTCCTCGGTATTAGATTAAATAAAGCATTCATGCACACACCGAATAAAAATACAACGGTAGTTTCTTCCGTCATCCGAGGTAGGAAGGGAGTAAAAAGTTTTAAACATAAATAAAAAAGCATCAGTTAGTCATCCCCACTCCACTTCCTTTCCGTCTCTTCGAAATCACCCCCTCTCTTTCCTGACCCGCCATCTTGTCTTCATTTCTGAGCATCGTTTATTCCGTTTCTGTTTTATATTGATACAGGATCAACAATGTATCTCGTGTCTTATTCCCAGGACTACTCCTTTGTTTCATCATCGAGGATCGCTAAGAGAAATAATATCAAGGCCGGATGTTTTCTCAGTTTCACAACACGCCAATGTAAACTTTTCTCTCTTTTTTCTTTGTCTCCTAAGCTTTCTTCTAGAAAACGAAGACCCTGGGCGATTGAACGGGAATAAAATAAAACTTTATCTTGCTTGTCTTTCATTTTAACAATTTTTCGAAGTTACACCCTTCTTCCCCCTTAAGAATGGGGGGGGGGGACTCCTGTTTTCTAGTTATCTAGAATCGTAACTAAGCTCGGAATAGAGCCATCGGTTTTATTTTAAACTCTTTGTTTCCATTCACTGGACATCGTACAATCTTCCGAGTTTTAAGTCTCAGGCTACGAGGACATTAAATGCTCAACTGAAGCTCTTTTCACGCCGGTAACCCAAGTGGTTAATGTAATAGCGACATTATCTCCAGGTGCCGCTTTCCGAGCGTTAGATTTTAGATTTTACACCTCCTGGTACTTACTTTGCTTATAAAACTTTTGTTTCAGTGGATTTTTGCTTGATTGTCATTGTTATTGTTGTGGTTTCGAGATTTATGGGCGATTTGAGTGTTAACAAAATGGCGGATTTAGTTGGGAGATATTGTTTTAGGTTATTGGTAACTTTTAAGTATCACTATTAATATTTATGGGCTAGTTCTGGAGATTAGAAGACTATAAAGAGATAAAATAATAGAGAATGCGGAGTTTTGAGGGAAAATTTTAGAAAGTTAGTATTGTTGACAAAATGGAGGAAAGTTACACGAAATGGCGGGAATAGAAAACTTGCATTAATTTTTTTTCAAATATGCAAATATTTTCGCTGTAAATCCAAAATTAAATTTCATAATGAAAGGTTCAAATTTTTTTATGATTATGAAACTTATTTTTAAAATTAGAGCAAAATATTGGTTTTTATAAAATATTATTAAAAACATTTGTTTTTTATAAAATTAAATTTACAACTTTTATTTAATAATTTTTTAAAGGTTTAATATTTTCGCTGGAATATTAAAAATTTAAACAATTCATTGTGAATTGTTATTATAAATTTTTGGCAAAAATCATGACACTAGAGATTACTTTAATAGAAAACTTAGATAAATTTTATTTCACTAAAAATTTATGTTTAAATAATAGAAAAATTTATTAGGACTTAAAATTTTTGTTGGATAAAAAATTGCATTGCTTTATAAATTAATCATGAAAAATCGATAATTTTTCCGTGTAAGTGAACACCTAACCTAAAAAATAACTATTAGTTAGGACATACAAGTAATTAATATTTATTTTATAGTTATTTTGAAATTAAAATTTAAATATGTGTGATGAAGGATTAATTATAACCTATATTTGCTAAAACAGCTGTATATTTTTTTTCAATCTGGCAACAATAATGTATTTTTAAATTTCGCCGTGGGATGGCGTTACTCATAAAATATTTATTATCAATAAAATATTTATAACTATTGACACCATGCACCCCAAGTTTTTTTTAAAATAAAATACATTTTTTTTTATTTACACTATTATTAATTTATATTTATTGAAATTTTTAACACTATTCTTAATTTAAATTTATTAAAATTTATTTTCTATTTTTTAGTTTGGTTTTCTATAAAAAGTGTGATTCTAGTTTTTTTGAATTATTATTTATTTAATAGCATGTCCTTTCTGTAAGTTTATTTCATGAAATAAGTCTATTAAAAAATTGGTAATTTTTATTTTTAAAATTTATTTAAAAACTACCCAAGCTATGAATATTGTAAAGTTAAAAAAAAGTAATTTTTTTACGAGCATCCTTGAATAAAATGTAATTTTTTTCAGACGAGCCTATATAGCAAGTTATTATCTAGCACAGGTAAAATTACATCGGCATTGCCGTCAGGTTGGTCGTCTACCGTTGACGGACATTTAGGGCTCCCGGGACGACAATATAACGACGCAAATCTCGTGCGGCTTGTTGCGATAAACGTATCACGTCGTGCCGGATACTGATGGGAACGAGTGACGAACGACAAACGGAAATTGCCGTATGGGTGTGTCGCTCGATAATAATTAATAGGGTCCGCATATTGACGAGCTCTGAAACCTACTGCTAAATTTTCCAATCAAGATACTAAACAAAATCTATAACTATATCTCGACAGAGGATTTATCCGGCAGCCACCACTCGACAGCCCGATGTTGAAGTAATTCATCTAGGTGTAATTGTCACTTTTTAAGACCCCCGACGGTTAGTATCAAGTGCGAAGGAACAAGGAACAGGAACAACGCCGTTAGCTCACCCGGGACATAAATTCACCAGCACATGGCGCCCAGCTTATGAACAATAACGCTCATACGACTTACTCCACGCTCGCCGGCCGAGTACTCAGTAATTACAGCGCCCCATAAACATTCGGTTCACGGCTCAATCTCGTCCAAGAGCACCCGAGCGAGTTTGAAAAGGGGTTAGAGCTGGTGGCTGGTGGCTGGTGGCTGCTGGTTGCTGGTTGCTAGTTGCTGGCAAAAGGCGGCCACCCTCCGCCGCCTCGAATGAAAATGTCAACCACCTACCAACGAAATGTGTCCGGAGCAGAACCGGAACCATCAAACCAACACCCGTAGTCTTTTTGTGTAATCTAATAATCGATATCTCATGCTGATGAATTATCAGACCAGACTCATTCTCTTAACCAATATCAGTCTTCAGAACGCTCCAGATGCCGTCGACGTGTCACTTTAAGTGGATTCTATTTTAGGTTTCTGTCTGTTCAGAAATTATCGAAATTCAAAGTTATTTGAGTCTAGAATTACCAATTCACGATTTTGGCTATATTGGATACTTTAAGTATCCTAAACTAATCCTTCGAATTTGCTCATCTTCATCAAAGGTAACAGTCCAAAGAATAAGTATACTAAGTTTTATTAAGATAATTATGAAATTGTGGGTGGAATCACCCTCAAAAGTCGTGTTGTTTCACAGTACCTAAAATGGTTAAGAATGACTATCAAACTCCTGAATATCGCTAAAAATTATTATAAAATAAGATCCGTACGAAAAACCAAACCTATTGTCAGCTTCAAGGTAATTTTTTTGAAAATAAGCTATTTTTTATCAATCGAAAGTAATCTGCATCAAAAGTAATGAAATTACCGATTTTGACTATTTTTGAAACTTAAGTGGGCGCCATTTGTAAATTAATCCAGCGATTTTGTTCATTTTCGAAGTTGTCTAAGGTGCTTGTTTTAGGAACTAGTATACCAAGTTTCGTCAAGTTCTAGCAAGAATTGTGGGTGATATCACATCTACAAGTGCCGTTGTGTTTCACAATACCTAAAACTGATGCAAAATGACTATCGAATTTCTGAAATCCGCTTAAAATTATTATAAAGTAAGAATTCTGCAAGTAAATCAACTTTCATATTATCAGCTTGAACCTAATGTCTTCAAAAATGAGCTACCTGATCTCAATCGAAAGTTATCTGCGTCAAAAATAATGAAATTACCGATTTTGACTATTTTTAAAACTTTAAGTGGGTGCCATTTGTAAATTAACCCACCATTTCTGTTCATTTTCGAAGTTGTCTAAGGTACTTGTCTTAGGAACTAGTATACCAAGTTTCGTCAAATTCTAGCAAGAATTGTGGGTGGTATCACATCTACAAGTGCCGTTGTGTTTTACAATACCTAAAACTGATGCAAAATGACTATCAAACTTCTGAAATCCGCTTAAAATTATTATAAAGTAAGAATTCTGCAAGTAAAATCAACTTTTATGGCATCAGCTTGAACCTAATGTCTTCAAAAGTGAGCTACCTGATCTCAATTGAAAGTTACCTACGCCAAAAGTAATGAAATTACAGATTTCAACTATTTTCGAAACTTTATGTGGGTGCCATTTTTAAACTAACCCACTAATTTCGCTCATCTTCGCACTCACTATTATTATTATTATTATTATTATTATTATTATTATTTATTTGGCCGTGAGATCGTAATCCCTTGTGGCCATACATAAGAGCAAATACATTTTTACATTGGTTTAATACATAATATTAATTTTAGTACTAATATAGAATATAAATTTAAGTTACATTAAATTAAATTAATGTAATCCGTTCCGATCAGGAATAACAACATAGTTTCTTAATTAATCGATTCTAGACTTCGAAAATAGTTGAATGCAGCGCTACGAAATTCATTCAAAGTACCAAGATTTGTAAGATTTGGTGCAAGATAAAAAGCAAGATGGCTAGCTGGAAGCCCTTAATAATCTTGTCGTACATCTCCTCTGCGCAACATCGGTTGCAGAAAAATGAATTTATTACGGAATAATTGACATTGATCTAAATTAATAGCTTTGTATAGTATGCACTCATCGAAGGTAATCATCTGAAAAATAACTTTCATCAAGTTCCTTCAAGATCGTGAGCGCTATCTTGACTCAGCAACCGCTTTATACAATAAACATCCATAGATTTTCGAACCAAATGCTATTTTTAAGCCTTACCCGACAATTTAAGAGATATCACAAAGTTCTAAATTAATTACAACATTAAGACCGATGCAATTAATGAAATTCTCTAAAATCTACCTAAAAACATAAATTATCCATAATTAACACACTAAAGCTACTTGAATTAGAAATAAAGAGCGCAGAAAATAGAACATTGTATAAATCAATACCCAATACTAAAATTTATCATCTCTCGTAGAAATTGAGCTCCAGAAATCTCGAATTTTAGAAATCTAGATTTTTTAACCAATGCTATTTCTTAGCCTTATCCAACTAATTAACAAAAATCACAAAATTTCCCCTGAATTCTACCATAATCCCCAATTCAACTGTAAAAACCTCAACTGTCTTCGCTCCTCCCTCATAAATTTCAAAACTTAAATCATCACCGCGACGATACAGTAATTGCTTTTCTGCGTTTTACCACTTGAGTTACTCTCTTTGATCTAACTCATATATAATTTCCAAGTTTCTCAATAATACCAACATACCATCTACGCATCAAACTCCTCCCTCAAACGAGTTCACGCGATCGAACATCTCACTTAATAATCGCGAGTCATAAATCCGGTCGAGACACAAAGTGACAGGTCTCACTGCAAACTAATTGCTCCGTCCAAGCAGAGTGAGAGCTGTACTTATCTCTTCCGATAAGACTCCATCAGAATTAGAGAATTAGAACCGTCCTCTTGAAACTAGCCGTCGTTTCATCAACCAGCCGACATTGAAGAGTCATGTAGCTTTTGATGTGATAAGAAGTGCTCTAATAAATTACTTGGCTGATTTACCTGGAGAGATAGCCGGTACAGGTAATCCTGGTGATACGGGTAGCCATTATGGTTGTACTGGTTATGGTGCTCCTGCTGGTGATAGTAACTGTTCTGCTGCTGGTAGTAGTAGTAGTCTTGATTCTGATACCAATTGTAATCACCCATCACACTGGAGCTCTGATCAGCTCATCGCGATGATTAAAACCACCTGGAGTGTCTAAAGTGAGGGCAAAAAGGGTCAGCTGAAATTCCGAACAGAATTCACCCTTTTCATCAAACGCACTAATTTTACGGGATTATAGAGGTGAAACGAATTAAATGTCGCGGTGGACCGATATTAAACGTTTGTCGTTAATTTCGCGTGGGAATTGCCCGCTTGGAAAGCGGCCCGGTTTATTGCCGATAAAAATTCCGCACTGGGACTGCAAGAAATTAACCGCTATTAGTGGTCACTGATACAGATTATAACTGATATAGATACTAAATATGATGATGATGATGAGAGCGTATTGCACTGATGAAGACTTTCAAGCGACTAACTTCTGCAAATTCGCCGCTGGTGGTCAAGACGGTCTTCAGCATCCAGGAGGGGGTCTCAACCGGTTTCGAGAATTGATGCGTTAGATTAAGGGCGCGACCCCCTGTGAATTCCGGAGTCACTTCCTGTTTTCTTCGAGAGGTAGTGGTAAAGCGAAACTTGTTTTTTATGGAGAAGTTAGAGGTGAGAGAGGCTCTTTGATGGTGATGCTGACGGAACCACACTTTGTCGAGGCTCCGGCTTTTTTCCAGGATCAAGTAATTTAATTTCCGGGGATTTTAAGTACTTCACCAGTGTTTTTGGGTCTTTTTGCGACGGCTGATGAGGTAACGTCGGCGGTCTGTACGCCAGACCGCAAGGGATAGCAGGAGCGTGATGATCCGATTGAAGGCCAGTTTTACCTAAAACTTCGGGTTTTCCCACTGGAAAATCGCCGATCGTTGAAATATCGGTTCTTACCTCGGAAATTTGTTTAACGAAGGATTTTATGGATAAAACTGATAGAGTTTTTGACAATTAAATAAATTTTTTGTTCTATAAGTTTGTACATGACATTATCTATTTTATTAAGAGAATAAAAAAAATTTGGTGTCCCGGATAGTCATATGATAAAATCAGTTTTTTTAGTAAAATTTAGTGTCATTGCAAAAGTCTTGATTTGAATTTGTGCCTTTTCAAAGTTTCACATCATTCTCACCGATAGGGAATTTATTATGATAAGTATTCAGGCTGCATTTGAAAATGCTCTATCTCTAGATACATAATTAAGAAATGACCTTGTATCTTGTGAACTATTGACATTTTTAAAGATATAAGCTCATCCCGACATTACACTCATCAAGAGCTTTCATTTGAGTACCCACATCAATTTTTCATATATTTATATATATTATATATTATATATATGTATGTATGAAAAATATATCAAAAATGCGTGTCGGTATTTAAATGAAAGGTCTCGATGAGTGTAACATCGAAATGAGTTTATATCTTAAAAAATTTTAATAATTAAGAAATGACATTGTATCTTGTGAACTATTGACATTTTTAAAGATATAAGCTCATCCCGACATTACACTCATCGAGACCTTTCATTTGAGTACCGACATCAATTTTTTCATATATTTATATATTATATATATATATGTATTTATATATATATATATGAAAAATATATCAAAATGCATGTGGGTACTTAAATGAAAGCTCTTGATGAGTGTAACGTCGGAATGAGCTTATATCTTTAAAAAAGTCAACATTTAAGGAATTACAGTGCAATTCAACAAAATTCATTATTAAATAAAGTAAAATATTATTTATTTATAGTTTAAAAGTCGCGGCAGTTATATTGTGACTGCAAAGTTGTTAGTTCACTATTGGTCAATTTATTTTGCAATTTTTCTGAAAAAATTTGGAAAATTATTCATTTTCAAAAGAAAGTTAAAAAAGCACCTGAACAGAGAAAAAAGTGGAGGTAGGGTCCAAGGGGTGGATTCCTCAGATACTAACACAAGTAACACTGTGTGCTGTTTCTGCCTTGAGGTTGACGGTATCGAATCAATCTAGCCAACCGCCGTCTAGGTGAAGGAATACTCTTGAAAGTCAATACTGGTATCCGATTTCCAGGATCTCGTTGTTCAAAGTACACGAAGCTAGTAGGAAGAAACTAATTGGCAGGTAGCTGTTCAGTAACACGAATAAAAGCGGGATGAACACACTCGAAAACTGCTGAGGAATAAAAGACCGATTGAATTGTGAGATTCTTCAGACTGTTCCGACAAAAGCTTCTAACCGGCTTTTATACCGGCTACGCCATCCAGATCATCGATTTTATCTTTTAATTCTTTAATACCGCCCATTAAACGGCAACCCATTAATCACCAGATGATTCTAAAGTTCAGGTATTCAAAGCTTTTTACCGTTATAATGACCCAAAGCAAGAGGATCTATTTTGCTAGGGTATTTTCATCAAAGTGAGATTTCTGGAGTTCAATTTCAGCTGCAAGAGATCATAAATTTTAGTACCGGGTATTGATTTTTACAACGTTCTATTTTCTGCGCTCTTTAATCCTAATTCAAGTAGCTTTAGTGTGTTAATTATGAAAAATTTATGTTTTTAGATAGGTTTTAAAGGATTTTATCAATTGCATTGGTCCTCATGTTGGAATTAATTTAGAATTTTGTGATATCTCTTAAATTGTCGAGTGACGCTTAGAAATAGCATTGGTTCAAAAATCTATGGATGTTTGTTGTATAAAGCGATTGCTGAGTCAAAATAGCGCTCACAATTTTTGAAGGAACTTGATGAAAGTTATTCTTCAGATGATTACCTTTGATGAGGGCAAAGATGAGCGAAATTAGTGGGTTAGTTTAAAAATGGCACCCACTTAAAGTTTTGAAAATAGTTGAAATCGGTGATTTCATGACTTTTGGCGTAGATAACTTGAGATTGAGATCAGGTAGCTCATTTTTGAAGACATTAGGTTCAAGCTGATGCCATGAAAGTTGATTTTTCTTGCGGAACTCTTACTTTATAATAATTTTTAGCGGATTTCAGAAGTTTGATAGTCATTTTGCATCAGTTTTAGGTATTGTGAAGCACAACGGCGATTGTAGATGTGATACCACCCACAATTCTTGCTAGAACTAAACGAAACTTGGTATACTAGTTCCTAAGACAAGCACCTTAGATGAGTTGGAAGATGAACAAAATTGGTGGGTTAATTTACAAATGGCGCCCACTTACAGTTTTAAGGTAGTTTGATCTCCGCATTCCGAAGTCAAATTAATAGATATTATTTTATTTTTTTTGCAAGAGATCACTCGAAAAATAGTATAAAATATAAAATTATTTCTCATCAGAATTTAATTGATTAAATTCAATTCATAATTATGGTCAAATAATTATAATGATATAACTATTAAAATATCAACTGACAAGTACTGGGCTGTCACAAAACAATAACAACTGTTATAGGTTATGTAAGGTTGGTACTTAAAACAGTTGCTCATGGTGTTCATTTATTGTTTAAATTTGCAAATATCACTTCAATATATTGGATCTGTTATAATTTACGTGAAATTTTAATGTATGTTTAATAACAATTTATTTTAATGCAAAAAAACTTTATGATTATATTTCAATTTCAAATTTGCCGCGCATCGAGAAATCGCCATTTTTTCCCTAATAAAGATGGGGGAGTAATGTCTCCGACAAACAACAAAGATAGAAACCAATTTTTGATATTAAAAAATTAATTAAATTAAAACTATGTCGTAAATCGTTATCAAATTTTGATAGAATATGTATGAAACATTGTTCTATTGGAAAGTTTTTTTTATTGGGTCAAGTTGGCCGATTTTTTTATAAATCCTCCATTTCCGGAGTTATTGAACAAGGACACTCATAAGAGACCGTGTATTTTTGCAAAACTTTAATTAATTATATCTCTTAAACGGTGTGGTAAAAAAATCTGATTTTTTTTTCTATAGATGTATTAAATCATAATCTTTCGAATGAATATAAAAAAATATGGGGTCAAGTTGAAGTCATTTGGAGCCCAAACTACCTTTAAAATAGTAAAAATCGGTAATTTCATGACTTTTGACACAGATAACTTTTAATTGATAAAAAATAGCTTATTTCTGAAAAAATTACCTTGAAGCTAATAACAATAGGTTTGATTTTACCTACGGAACTTATTTTATAACAATTTTTAGCGATATTCAGAAGATTTATGGTCATTTTTAACCATTTTAGGTTCTGCGAAACAACGCGACTTTTGAGGGTGATCCCACCCACAATTCTATAATTATCTTGATAAAACTTAGAATATTGATTCTTTAGATAGTTTCTTTAGATGAGTTCGAAGATGAGCATAGTCGAAGTCTATAAAATTTTTGAACTGAATTTTTATTTTCCTATTCCTCAATTTCTGCGCATAATTTATGAAAGTCTAACGGTTTTGTTGACCTTAGTCCCTTTAAAAAAATCAAAATATCCTTCCCTAGAAGTAGGAAGAGGAAGCATTTACTTAAATAACAAGAATTAGAGAGTTAGCAGCTGGTGTAACGTCCACCAAACAAAGACTCTTAAACTTCAGCTTGATCATTGCCGGAAATCTTCGTCCAGTAATGCGACTATATCCCGATTCGCTGGGGGTCCGTCGGTCTTTTTAAATCCGAGGGAAGTTTTACAGGTTTACTGTGAGAAGATACGTTGGCACTTAGCGGCTAGTCTATGAATGAAACCTGTTTCGGACCCCTGCGAAGGGGTCGCCCTTGCCTTTTTTCCCCCTTGGTTCACGGTAGGATCAAATAGAACCACTCGGTGAAAGGTTTTAATATTCTGGTCTTCAAATTGGTTTTAATAGTGATTGACAAGAAATAAAAAAGGGCTTAGATTCAAAAATATTTTAATTATTGTAACTGATATTAAAAAATTTAAAATAAGTAGTTATTTTAATAAATTAAAAATGACTATCAAAAATCCAATTTTATTTTTTTTTAACTATTAATTTAGTTTAAATTCCGACCATCAATAAAAAATTAAAAAACAATTTTTATTTTTAATTTAAAAATAATCACAAAATTGTTTTTTTTTTTAATGATTTTTACTCATCAGTCCTTGGAAAAAAATCCTCAATAATTAATTTTAGTTAAAATTAATTTTGATTAATTTTTTAGTTTTTAGTTTAATTTTTTAATTAAATTAATTAATTTTAGTTTTTTTAGTTAAAATTAATACCAGCAATTAACCCTTTATTTAATTACAAAATCCCTGTTATTATTTAAAAAGTTTTATACTCGAGGTAATTACATACTCTTGAACACTCGAAGTATTTATTATTTATTATTTTACAATCGAGTCTGTCGAAAAATAATAATCATTTATTAACAACTCTTTCATTAAATAAAACTAAATAAAATATAAATAATAATGTTTTTACCAAAAATATTGTTAAAGTTATTTGTAAAGTTTAAAACAGTTAAAGTGTAGCTATTGTTTACTAAATATTTTAAATATCTAATAATTTAAGAATTTAAATACTTAATGATAATTACGTAATTACTTAAATAATCTCAATTGTATCTTGATCACAAATGCGCTCTTTTGGAGGATACAAATTTTATTATTCTATTTAAAAATTTATATTTTTAATTGCAATAATTTGACCGACCATCTCAATGTTAGCTGACAAATTTTATAAAATTGATAATCGATATATTATTAAGCGAATAAGAGAAATTTTGTATCCAAAATAGTCATGTGATAAAATTGTTTTTTTTTTAAGTGAAATTTAGTGTCATTGCATGCATAATTACGAAATGACCCTGTATCTTGTGAACTATTGACATTTTTAAAGATACAAGCTCATCCCGACACTACACTCATCGAGACCTTTCATTCGAGTACCCACATCAATTTTTCATATATTTCATATATATTATATATATGTATATATGAAAAATATATGAAAATGCATGTGGGTACTCAAATGAAAGCTCTTGATGAGTGTAACATCGGAATGAGCTTATATCTTCAAAAACGTCGATATTTAGGAAAGTACAGTGCAATTTAACAAAAATTATTATTGAATCAAGCAAAATTTTATTTACTTATAGTTTACAAGTCACGGCAGTCACATAGTAACTGCAAGGATGCTAGTTTTAAAAAATAAAGCTCATCAATTTCAAAAACAGTGAACCCGATAGCGATCTTTCCAATTAAATTTTTCCCCCGTAATTTAGCTTTGCATTAACGACAAACCCTTAATGGAAGATAGGAAATTCGGGATTAAAAGGCGATGTAATGCAACGACAAGAACAACAATGGGTGAGCATCATTCGCGGAGTACTCTAGAGTGTCTGCGTGTCCTAGAACGGAGGAAAACACACCAAGTGGGCTAGCTAGTATATATTCGATCTTGTGTGCTCGTTCATCCTGTAACTTCATTAAGCTAATGACATAATAACCACCGGAGGCCCACACGAAGAGCTTATGTGCCGATACGCCGATGCCTAAACAGACTCGAGTAAGAACCGAGCAAACGAGCGCCGAGCTGAAATCGATCGATTCCTCATTAATATGTATGAGAACTTGGCAACCTAATACGACGAGTCTGGCAACTAAAACATATATATAACTGCTCTCTTTCTTGATAACTTTACCTGCCGCAATAGATAATCGTCTAGTTTATTAATTTTACAATTAATCACCCGATAAATTCCGTTACACCTCCCGCATCAGGAACGAGCTCCCCTTTCTAAAGGAGAAAAAGATCAAAACTCACCCTTCTACTTCCGCTCAGTGGATCCCATTAATATGCATGGGTTTCTCGTTATCTAGCCTCCGAAGAATAACTTTGTCAGTTAATTTTATTCCTTCACTAAGAATATACTTATAAAATTAAATTTTATTTTAACACACATCAAGTGTATATTACGCTTTGACGCCATTAGCGAATTATAGATTTTAACACACTATTAAACATGTATTTTTTCAAAAGTTATCGTGTTTGACCCTCTATAAAAATTTGAAAAATCTACCCTACACGGAAAGAATAAGATGACACTGGATACCATCTCAGATTATACTCAATGACATCTGAGGCGAAAAAATTTCAGATAGTAGCTAGTAAAATCCAGATTATACTGAATAATATCTGGATTATACTCATTGTAATCTGGATTATACTCACTGTTATCTGGATTATACTAGCTACTATCTGAAATATTTTTTCACTCAGCATAATCTGGGATTATATCCAGTATAATTTTGTTCTTTCCGTGTATTTATCAAAATTATTTTTTTATAAAAAAAAAAAAAAAAAAATTTAGTCAACTTAAGAAAAAATTTGACAAGATTTAGAGACAATAACAGAGCACGCAATACCTTTTTTTTATAATAAACAATTAT
>CAJNRD030001118.1:10684121-10710665 GCA_905319865.3 Cotesia congregata
TTTTTAGTTTGGTTTATTTATAAAAGCGTGATTTTTTAGTTTTCTTAAACTGTTATTTGTTTTGTAGAATTAAAATTCTCCTTAGTATTCGAAAATTTGTCAATATTAGAGAAATCGGCTAAAGATAATTATTGGAAATTAAAATTAACATCAAGTCCTGTCTTATCGACTGTAGAGAAAAATTATAAAAAATGAAAATTAAGTATCTTACCTTATCGACTATAGATGAAAATTATATAAATTAACAAAAATCATATTTTTCAAATTGAAAAATGGAATAATTTTATCTAATTAGTGCATTGTCATCAGTCCTCGATAAATCTACAAAGTTTGAACGAAATTTGACCGTTTAAAGTCGGTCAAAATCGCGCCCAAAGAAGTCGGTTACAAACATACAAACATACAAGTGAAGCTAATAAAAAGCGTGTAAAAAATTACTAAACTTTTTTTGGTTCAATAGACCCCTTTCTCCCCTATTGCTTCAGGAGGGAAATACTAATAATTTTTCAATTTACACCTATATTATAACTCACCTGTGCTTGACTCCAGACCTTAGGCTTGGGACTAGAACTAGCGCTGGCATTTCCACCGGTAGAATTGACACCAGTGGCAGAATTGTTGGCAGCTGTAACAACCTTAGCCGGCTTAACACTCTTGGAAGTTTGCGTAACAGATGAAGATGCTGGCGAGCTACTCAGTGGTTGTTGTGAATTTGAGGGCTGCTGCTGTTGAGTTTGCTGCATTATTTGCTGGATCAGCTCGATCTGTTGCTTCGTTAGCCCGTCGTTGCTCGAGGATGAATTCTGGAATAAACAATCACAAAGTTTCTGGTGAATTAATCTGAAAGTTTCAACGAACTGGTAGTTTGTTCTGTCTGTAAATAATTATTTTGTGCATCATCAGTTGATGGTTGATGGTACTTGCCCGCCGGCGAAAGCCAGATAAAATGAATTTTAGTAGAGCTCTAAATTAGATTTGTTAATTATCGATGTCGGAAAATGGTCGTCGCGGTAGTGGAACTAGTCAAGTAGGTTCATACCTTATTAAACCTTCATTTTGTAACTCTCTAACTATAATTTTATGGTGAAAACAACGTTCAGTGGATGTGGATTCCATTAATTAATTATATTCAAACCGCTAAAGTTACAATGAATGCTACTGGTGAATATTGCTCGTTAATTCTCTCATTAACTTACTTTCCAATTATAATTACTTTTTTTATTTCATTTAATTTATTCAACTGCTCTACTATCAAACTACCATTTTAATTTTAAATTATTAAACGAAAAATTTTCATTCAATATATTTCTGAAGTTACAATTATAATTAGGAGTATAGTTACTGGGTATTATTAAAATGCTATTATGTTGATAGCTATTATGTCGAATTGTGGCAGTCAATCTCTTTATGAAAATATTTGTTGTTAATCTGTTATTGGGTTTAATGTGCTATTTATCGAATATTAATTTTATTGACACTTATTTTCGATACTTTATTGATGACAAAATATATTTCGAAATTTAATAGTGACATTTTGAAAATTTCTAAAGGATACATTAAATAATTAGTTAATTTTTAGTTCAATTAGTAGCTTTTACTAATAAAAAAGAGAAATTTGAAAAATTTTTAATAAAACAATTGTTAATATTAATTGAGAAAATCAATTAATAATTTTTTCATCTCTAGTTTTCTACGAAATTATAAATTTATAAATTTATTTATTTTCCTCCTAATTAAAATTAAAATTAAAAGTGTAATAATAAATTTTTTTCAAGCTAATATAATAAATATTAGTTGAATTCTATTTTTACCAGTGCATAAATCAAATAAACTGACTGTTAGTGTTGAAACGTCGATGGCAGTGACAGCGCATATATTATAGTTTACTGCGCAGAGTATAGGTCTTGAATTGACTAGTATTCTGATAATCAGAATACTTGGTATTTTGATTATCAAGCTTACATATCTAAAAATATCAATAATTAAGAAATGATCTTGTATCTTGTAAACTATTGACATTTTTAAAGATGTAAGCTCACTCCGACATTACACTCATCGAGACCTTTCATTTGAGTACCCACATAAATTTTTCATATATTTATATATATTATATATATGAATATATGAAAAATATATCAAAATGCATGTGGGTACTTAAATGAAAGCTCTTGATGAGTGTAACATCGGGATGAGCTTATATCTTTAAAAACGTCAATATTTAAGAAAGTACCGTGCAATTAAACAAAAGTCATTATTAAGAAATGACCTTGGATCTTGAGAACTATTGATATTTTTAAAGATATAAGCTCACCCTGACATAACACTCATAAACGACATAACACTCGGCATAACACTCAGAAAATTTTCCCAACTGCCAGTCGAAAAAACTTTAATTATAATTAAACAAAACAAAATTAAGCAGCAATTTTCAATTCTTAATTTTCCATTAGGCTGATGAAGAGATTAAAAAATAAATTGAGATAATAAATTTATTTTTTCAAAAGTTATCCTGTTTGTACCTCTATAAAATTTTTAAAAATCCACTATAAGCCATTAAAACCACTTTGTATGTAAAAATAGCTTTTAATCGATTGAAAAAAATTTATGATGTGTTCAGCAATGATTTTTTTTTATTCATATGTACAATATGACGATTTAATGTGTCTATATCAACCGATAATAGAGCATCCCTTCGCGCCCGCGCTTAAGTCATGCAATATTGAGTGGGTAATAATAACAGCTCTAGCAATAACGAAATTACCAGAGTTCACATTATCCGAAATTTAGATAGTTAATCCTTTATATATTTGTTAATTAGCATTTATAAATTAATTAAAATCCCCGATACAAGGTGAGAGGCTCTTATGAACTAGAATGAAATTAATTAAGTTAGTTTTGAGGGAGAAGAGTTAAGAAGGAAGAACAAAGGTTAAAAAAAGTGAAAAGTTTAATAGACGAAGGCTCGGCAGAGGGTATAGGTGAACTTTTTACTTTTACTCCCTTACTGGATGTTGGTCCATAGTTCTAAGGAGCGCTCTCATACTTTTAATTCGCTTAGGCGTGACTCTAGCTCTTCCTCTTAGGGATGGCGACGGAGGAGCTTATTACGGAGGCCAGGTGTCGAGATCTCTCGACTTATTTTTTTCCCGCATATTTCCGAGGAGCACGTCAATTTTCATTTTAAACTTTCCGTCCCTTTTTCACTTTGGAGCCGCGTGTCTTCCCTTTGTATAATGTTACCCTCCCGGTGCCTTCAGACCTTCACCACTGATAAGAACTAAGAAGCTTCCCGTAGGTACGTTTCACAATAACTTTTTTCTTCATTCCATCTTCGCCCTCTGTACTACTTTCTACGCTCCACATCTCCGTTATCTTTTTTTTTTTTTTGTTATTTTATTTAATGCTTTTTTATATATTTTTCCTTTTTTTATTCTCACTTTGCCCTCCGATTCACTTTCGTCCATTTTCACTCAATGCCTAGTACCGCTGAGCAGTTGGCTTTTCACTTTAACTGCAAGCAAAATGCGTTTTCCATTCACTAAAAAATACTCTGAGTGCTTTTGACATTCGTATTTCTCCAGGGAAAACGAGTGACACAAAAAATTACCTTTTTTTTCATTTTACTCTTTTTTTTTTAGATTTTATTCCAAACTTTTTTTTTTACCCTCACAGCGCTCGCTATACTACTTTTTGTCGGTAACTTTTTAATTCAATTGTTATGAAACTGGACACTGCGTGTGTGAAAAAAATTTAATCAGAATCACTTTTTTTTTTTTGCTTTATCTAAATCGCTAGTTGTTTTTTTTATTCTTTCGACTAACCATTTTTTAAACTAATCCGTTTTTCACAATTTTTTAATATAGTTTACCAAATATCACAGAAAAATTTTATTTTCAATTAAAAGTCGCTCAAACAAAACTTTTTGCATCAAATATCAACGTAATGTCATTTAGACACTATAGAAAAACGCTAAAACATCAAAATTAACCAAAAAATTTTGTAAATTTACCAAAAAAGTAAAAAATTTCAAAAATTATTGTAAGTTTATTTTTGACATCAAATAACCTTCAAAAAAGTTAATTTATCAAAAAATTACAAGATAGCTTTTACTGAAGTTTTTTTGAATTTTCAAGCTCAAAACGCTGAAAAATGGACCAAATAGTTGATTTTTAAGATAAAATATCTTCAAATTGTTTCAAAGAGCGTATTATAATTTATAAACTGCGATATCTTTTAAAAGAGTTCTTTGATTTTGATCTTCTTGACCATATTTAGCGCAGTTTTTCGCGCCCAAAAAGTGTAGGGGAAGGTAGCCCAAAGCGGGTACAAAATTTATACATGTCGAGGTTACCCAAATACTTCTTAGTTTCGCTCAGTCCCAAACGAGCCTTAATAAAGTAATATGGCGTAATTACATGCAATCAAAAAAAATTAATAATTTCTTGAAAAAATTAAAGGTGTGTATTTTCTGATTGTTCAAAAACGAATACACTTATTATATCTCTCATAATTTTCTATTAATTTAAGCCTACTGAAATTAAAATTAAGAGAAAAATATTAACGTTTTGTTTTGAATTATTTGAAGTTAGCATCACTTGAATAAAAAACATGTTTTCGGGCAAAGCGGGTTGCAGAGTTTATACCCGCTTTGCTCTGAAATTGTTTTATACTTATTTTTTTGAGTGGGGAGTCAATATAAAAGGAAAATAGAGCAAGCAACCTGGACGGCAATGACATTTTTTACTATTTTTAATTTTTGATTTCATAATTTGTCATTTTTAAAAAATTTATTAACAAGTTACCGATTTAATAGTCATTTATATTGAAGTATTGCTACATTTAATAAGTTAATCTTTTTAATTGTTGAAGACTGATTAAATGAAACTGAAATTATTATTTAAATATCTAAAATAAGCATTTTTCTCTTAATTGTAGTGCCAACCCGCTTTGCCCGAACGGATTACCCGCTTTAGGCCCCCCTTTAGGGCAAAGCGGTTTTTGGGAGTGTTTTTTAATTTTAATAATAAATCATAAATTAATAAAAATTTATACAATATTGCTTATTGATTTTAAAGTTCGATATATCCTATATCAAAAAAAAAAATCATTATTGTTATCATGCAAATACCAAATTTTCTCGGCTCTTAACGTTAACATACCCGCTTTAGGCCACCTTCCTCTATATATGGTCTTAGGTCAACAAATTCAAAAGTTATCTCATAATAAATGTAACAAAATGGTTTTAATGGCTTGCGCTGTATATTTTTGGATATTTATCAAGGGACAAACACGATAACTTTTGAAAAAATCAATTTTTCTACTAAATTTATTTTTCAATATCTTCATCTGCCTCTAAGGAAACTACGGATTGAAATTTGTAGCTTAATCTTGCTTTGCTTAATTATAATTAATATTTATTTGGCTGGCAGTTGGAGAAATTTAGTGCTTTGAAGCTCAAAAAGTGTATACATGGCTTTAGGTCAATAAATTAGAAAATTATCTCAAAAAAAATGTAAAAAAACATCGATTTTTGGAATATTTTTGAAACTTTTCGATTAACTCCTAATTTTCATCAAGTATCTTAATCAATTCGTTCTAAGAGTTAAAAACCCTTTTTGAAGTCTCAAAAATTTGCTATCTTCCACAAATTTCTCTTTCTTTAAGTGACTTTCCAAATTTTGATAATTTTCATTAAAAAGCAGAAAAAAAAACAAGTTATCTAGAAAATCTCACGCTTTGTCTGTAAAAAAAGAATCTAGCCCTCCCCTAGGGGGAACTTCCCCACAGCAGTTACCTAGGAGTGTTGTCTGTTGGCGTCTTGTTCAATTGTAGCGATCTAAATTGCCCAAATTAGGCTACAAGGCGTATCTGAAATAGTTTGAACTCAGGTAGGAGCGAGGATTGTATTGTCTGAGGGTAACAGGCTCCATCTAATTGCAATATCGAACTACCCTTATAGTAAGCGTTTCCTATCTCAAAGCGAATGATTTAGCAATTATTATTATTATCATATTCTCCTTGTTGTAAGTTATTATTCTAGAATATTGCGAGCTCCCTTCATCGCTATCTCCCCTATTGTGAATGTTAAAATGACATTGAGAGTTTTTAAAATTTGTTAGCAATTTATATAATTCATAAAAAAATTTTTCTCGCATGGAGAATTTTTAGACGGAGAGAAAGAGAGATTCATATTCGCTTTCAATTCAAACGTTCATCCGGCTTCCAATTATTTCGCTTGAAAATTTTGCACTTTCATTCTCGCTATTTCCAAGCAGTCCGACGTCTCTTATTTCGCGTATCCTTGTCAATTATCGCGTCGACATAAAATAAAGATGTCAAGCGTATAAAACAAGAATAAAAATGATAAAAAGTTTGAGGAATAAAATAACGAAAAATAAAAAAAAGGTAATATTATGTCCATTTGTTGCGAGCATGGATGGGATTTTATTCCGTTTTATTGTATACGCTTCTATATAACTATAACTATAACTGGTCCACTTTCGGTGGACAAGAGAAAATCCCGGGAAGTGAGACGGAAAGATGGAAAATATAAAACATCATCATATCCAATGGAAATGGTCACTGCGAGATTGCTGAATCGAACCGGGAACTTGTCTATAACGCTCAAATAGAACCACGGTCTTGGACCCCTTCCATCTCTAACACAGACTCCGCATTTCTCGTAACGAACTTTCATCCCACCATCGAGTTCACCCTCCAGCGGCGCTTTATTAACCCCGAACGCCGAGAAATTCCCGGCTGGCTATGAAATTCAGAGAAACAACTTTTGTTTTTTAATCATTTTTTTGTTAGCAAGCGATGCCTGCAAATAGGATCCAAATTCACTTGTGTGGATTTTTACATTTGATGAAAAAAATAAACTCGGATGAAATTCTCGATTTTGGCTACATTGGATACTTTATATGGGCGCTATTTCTAAACTAATCCTTCGAATTTGCTCATCTTCGAACTTATCCAAGGTAACTGTCCATGGAGTAAATATACTAAGTTTCATCAAGATAATTATAAAATTGTGGGTGGAATCACCCTCAACAGTCGCGTTGTTTCACAGTACCTAAAATGGTTAAAAGTGACCATTAACCTTTTGAATATCGCTAAAAATTATTATAAAAAAAGTTCCCCAGGTAAAATCAAGCCTATTGTTATCATCTTCAAGGTAATTTTTTTCGGAAATAAGCTTTTTTTTATTAATCAAAAGTAATCTGCGTTAAAAATCGTAAAATTACCGATTTTGGTTATTTTTAAAACTTTAAGTGGGCGCCATTTGTAAATTAATCCACCGATTCTGTTCATCTTTGAACTAGTCCAAGGTGCTTGTCTTAGGAACTAGTATACCAAGTTTCGTCAAGTTCCAGCAAGAATTGTGGGTAGTATCACATCTACAAGTGCAGTTGTGTTTCACAATACCTAAAACTGATGCGAAATGACTATCAAACTTCTGAACTTCGCTAAAAATGGTTATTAAGTAAAAATTCCGCAAATAAAATCAACTTTCATGTCATCAGCTTGAACCTAGTGTCTTCAAAACAGCTACCTGATCTCAATCAAAAGTTATCTACACCAAAAGTCATGAAATTACTAATTTCATCTATTTCCAAACCTTTAAGTAGGTGCCATTTTTAGACTAACCCACTAATTTCGCTCACCTTCGCACTCATCAAAGATAATCATCTGAAGAATAACCTTTATCAAGTTTCTTAAAAAATTTTGAGCTATCTTGACTCAGCAACCACTTTATACAACAAACATCCATATATTTTTGAACCAAATGCTATTTTCAAGCCTTACCTGACAATTCAATAGATATCACAAAATTCCAAGTTAATTCTATCATAAGGACCAATGCAAGAACTGCCGTTCATGAACTAGCAGCGAAACCGATACCTTACTCCATTAATGCTGACAAAAAAGCTCATATATACATTTGAGAGCCAATGGAATATATTCAGCGAAGTAGGAGATCGATAAATCGCGAACGGGAAAGGGCCACGCTTGAATGCACTTTTCAGAGGGCATAGCGGACAATGGGAACGAAGCTCGAACGGCCTAGTACCATAGCTTGGAGTGTCCCATACTCCTGCAGCGGAGCGGACGACGGGTGTATTTTATGCGAACGAATGGGATCGAACCGGCGATGCCATCTCTCATGCGACATACACACATTCAATGTTCCGTGTCCGTTTTATGTCCAGTTACTATATTTGCGAACACCAGCGACGCAGAAACGGCAGTGATGGTGGTAGTGCTGGTGCTGGTGCTGGTAGTAGTTGTTCGAAGAGCATGAGCAGTAAGCCGTTTATAGAATGGCACCGGTGGATGTTGTTATTGCTGGTGTGTAGCGCATTCAGATTCAGATCTCTAATTAGCTGTATATCAAATGAACGCGTTGAATCGAGTGGTAGGTGCGAGACGATGCTGTGTGTGAGCATCCAATCGTTTACGTTAGATTGCTTCTCTCTCGTTTAAACCTACTCGATGATGCACTTTCGAAATGCCATTTGTGTGCTTTCTATTCTCATCCTACCGATTCCTGCACCCAATATATTTTATGTATATATCGAAGACATATATCACCATTTATAGCGTTCAGCTTCAATGAATTCGCCACTCATAACCAGATATTTTTACTCTGTGATTAACGAGCCTGTTTTTGGATTATCAACCAAAGGATAATAAGCCTGGGATTTATTAATCCAGCTTTTTTTTTTTTTTTTTTTTTTTCCATAAAGTTATCTTTGACTGGTTTATACTATTTTAGTTAGTTTCATTTTTAATGCGTTAAGGTGCAAAAAGAAAACAAAATCAGAAGAAGGAATATAACAATAGACAAAGTCAGCTGCAGAACGAAGAAACAACAATAGAAGGAACAACAGAACCAAAAACATCAACAACAATAAGAAAAACGGTATAATAAACGTGAAAAGAAAAAGCAATCAAAATAATATTTATTTTTAGTATAATTAAGTAATTTTTTACAAAGTATTTTTTTTTTTTAAATATCGGCGCCCTTTTTTCTTGTCATATGCGCACGCAGTCGAAAAAAATCTAGCTTGATCAAGTGGCGCCATAGATTTCACGTGACAAATAAGAAAAGTTCGTTTGGCTTTATACGGTTGTATCGTAGTGAATTTTAATAAAAATGCAATTTAAAAAAAAATACGTAAGCTAGGCCACTGATATGAAATACGGACCCAGTTCATCGAATTCTTAAACTAATAAAAAAGGTCCGGTCTTGAAATATCAAATTGTTCGGGAGTAATCGTTGTTACATCCAAAATGGAGTGACATCCGGATGTCCACGTAAAATTTTTTTCAAAATAGCAACATAAAATGATTTTAGAAAGTAAAAGATGGTTTAATTTAAGTGTTTTTACACACTTTTTATTAGCTTCACTTGTATGTTTGTAACCGACTTCTTTGGGCGCGATTTTGATCGACTTTAAACGGCCAGATTTCGTTCAAACTTTGTAGATTTATCGAGGACCGATGACAATACACTAATTTGATAAAATTATTCAATTTTTCAATTTGCAAAATATGATTTTTGTTAATTTATATAATTTTCATCTATAGTCGATAAGGTAAGAAACTTAATTTTAATTTTTTATAATTTTTCTCTACAATCCATAAGACAGGACTTGATGTTAATTTTAATTTCCAATAATTATCTTTAGCCAATTTCTCTAATATTGACAAATTTTCGAATACTAAGGAGAATTTTAATTCTACAAAACAAATAATAGTTTAAAAAAACTAAAAAATCACGCTTTTATAAATAAACCAAACTAAAAAGTAAAAAATAAATAATAGTTAAAAAAAAACTAAAAACACGCTTTTTATAGAAAACCAAACTAAAAAATAGAAAATAAATATTAATAAATTTAAATTAAGAATAGTGTTAAAAATTTCAATAAATATAAATAAATAATAGTGTAAATAAAAAAAATGTATTTTATTTTAAAAAAAGCGTGGGGTGCTTTTTAAGATATTATCCAAATGATAATCACTCTACTCATATCTGTCAATAAAATATTTATGACTATTGACACCATGCACCCCAAGCTTCTTTTAAAATAAAATACATTTTTTTTTATTTACACTATTAATTTATATTTATTGAAATTTTAACACTATTCTTAATTTAAATTTATTAAAATTTATTTTCTATTTTTTAGTTTAGTTTTCTGTAAAAAGCGTGTTTTTAGTTTTTTTCAACTATTATTTATTTCGGTGTAAATCTACTTATATTATTGTATAAGTGTAATATAGTTGTGATAGAAGCATTTAAAGATCACAAAGTTGCTTGACCTTGACGAGTCGAGTATAAAGCACAACCTCACGCGCTTCGCGCGATGAGGCGTGCAATATATCAAAATGCATGTGGGTACTCAAATGAAAGCTCTTGATGAGTGTAACATCGGGATGAGCTTATATCTTTAAAAACGTCAATATTTAAAAAAGTACAGTGCAATTTAACAAAATTCATTATTTAATAAAGAAAAATTTTATGTAGTTATAATTTACAAGTGACGGCAGTCACATAGTGACTGCAAGTTTACTAGTAAGTCCTTAAATATATAAAAGTCAAATAAGTATAAAAAAATTAATTTATTTTTATAATTTTTTTAAATTGATCATGAATTTTACATAATTACAGAATTTTCCGGCATTCGGATGAAAAGCATTTGGAAAATGACCGAATGGTGAAAAGAGGTTGAGGTTGAGGTCTAGGGAGCCGTAAGTAGTTGAGAAAAGAAAAAGTTGGTGTGATTAATTTATTTTTCTGATGGTAACTTGGCGAGAGTGGTGTAAAGTTTTAATTTAACGCTCACGCGGGGAAACTTTTCAAATTAGCGCCAAGCCAGTTAGCTCCGTTCTGATTCCAAGGATTTCCCCCTACTTTTTAATATCAAATAATTAATTGTAATAATTACGGGAATAACAATCAATCTCGAGTGTCAAGCATCGCATATTTGCTAATGTAGACAAACATGGGGCGCGTCCGAGGGATTATTCCATCCGCCGAAAAATGTATACACTCGGGATTATTTTCGACAGCTGAGTACACTAGAAAATACATTTTCCGCGTGTAAACGAGCTTCAACAAGCTCCATCCCATAGATTATTGGTAACGCAATGAATTCTCCGCTAGCGCAAACAACTGTTGTTGTATTATCATTATTTTTGGTGTTATTCGGCTCCAATTCATACCCTCAACTCTTTTTATCCTTTGCCGAGCTGAATTTTACGTAAATTGGTAGATGGTTAGTTAGTTATTCGCCATATGTAAAATCGGTTCAGCGCAAACGAACCAGCAAGACATTATCCACATCAATACAAACCGTAAATAAGGTTCGACAGTGGTTGATTTATAACGATTAGATCCTGGGATCTTTTCCGAGACTGGTTCTTTTTATTTTGGTGGAATTAACCTTACTCATTATGTGAGTTTCCGTGATTTAGACGGTTGAATTATTGAAACTGTTTTTTTATAGACCTTAATAATTCACATGTATCTGAGTTTAACAGAAAAAATGAAAAAATATTTTTTCTCCCAGAATAACAAGTATTATTAAGCGAGTATCCTTACAGTCAAAATACGTATTGTAATGTAATAATTATCTACAGTAAACTACAAAAAACGAGTTAAAAAATAATTTTATCAAGTTAATTACAAATAAATTACAAGAATTTACATTTACCCCCATGAAAAAAAAAAAAATATAAAAAAAATATATGTCGAAATACATAAAAAATATATTAAAAATCTATTAAAATATATAAATTATATATAGTAAATATATTTAAAATATATATGAAAATCGGCCAAAAGTTAGTGATTAAAAATATATTTACTGCACATATTTCTTATATATTTATACATTTTTTATAGATTTTTAATATAATTAAAATCTATTTTTTATATTTACTAGAAATTTGAATAGCGCGCTACGCGCGCGCTTAAATTTTAACCATTAATGAATCGTAGCCCGTTTTTTGCGAGTTTCGACCTTTTACTAACTTCAAGACTATTATGTATTTTAATTTAGAGAATAAATATATTATTAGTATCAGTTGTTTTAAAACATTTATATATGGCTGCTTAAAACACTAAATTTCTCCAACTGCCAGCCGAACAAAAATTAATTATAATTTAAAGAATCAATATTAAGATGCAATTTTTAATCCGTAACTTTACATAAGGCAGATGAGGAGATTAAAAAATACATTGGGTTGAAAAATGTATTTTTTCAAAAGTTATCGTGTTTGCCCCTTCATAAAAATTTTAAAAATCTACACTATAAGCAATTCAAACAACTTTTTTTATGTAAAATTAGCAATTATCTACTGTAAACTATAAAAATAAGTTGAAAAATAATTTTAATAAGTTAATTACAAATACATTACAAGAATTTGCATTGATAATTCAAATTTAAGGCTTGTTTAAATTTTCCCGCGGATAGTATTTTTTTTCATACGAATTGAACAACTTCTTTCGTTCCCATGTGAATTATAAGGACTAATTAAAGACCATATTACCTTTGGTCAGCCAAAAAACACAATTAAGTAGAGTATCAGCTGTCTTAACCTCTATTTACAAATAATTTTTTCTATCTGGCTACTCAAAGGATAGAAAATTTCTCCAACTTCCAGCCGAGAAAAATTTTAACGAAACAATATTAAGCTGCAATTTTTAATCCGTAACCTCCCATAAAGCAGATGAAGGAATTAAAAAATAAATTGGGTTGGAAAATATATTTTTTCGAAAGTAATCATGCTTGTCCCTCCATAAAAATTAAAAAAATCTACACTATAAGCCATTAAAACCATTCTTTTTATAAATTGAACAAAAAATACTTTACTGAGACACAAATCGTCCTAAATTGAGCTCAGCAATCTAATTTTCCAATTCCTAATACCACAACTATGAAATATTGGTGATTAATGACGTGGCAAAGGGTCGGCTGGTGGGATGCTCAAGGATAACGAGAGGTTTTTCATCCTCTGAGGAAAAAAGCTCAGGAGCCAGGTGTGACTATGGTTAAAGTTGGATCGTTGGATTGGTTTTCAGAATGCTCCTAAGATTATCCCTCCTCAGGAACATTCAGCGTCCCGTCCTTCACCCTTACTTTCCCCCCTCCTCCCTTACGGTCCTCTTCCTTTTCCCCGTACTTCCCTTGTGCTAACTCTATCCCTAGCTCCTATCTAGCCCTGTCGGTGGTTCTCCGGCCTCATTTCATCCCGTCTGCGCTCCCACCCTATCTCAGTAATATGTACTATATACATCGACTATATATATTAACTCCCGCTCCATCTATTTCTTTTTATCATCCTCACCAAAGGTCACGTGCGCGTTTTACTCTTGCTTCCGCGCGCGTAAAAGACCTCTGAGACTTATATTGAATCACGATAAATCTCTCCAAGCCATTCCAATATAAATTCCACCCAGAAATCAATTTTTATAAACCCTGATAGAAAAAAATACGTGCTTTACTAATATTTTCTTTGCTCCAGTCATATTCGCTACTGCTCCAAACTAACTAGTTGAATTTTATGGTATAAGGATTTAAGGAATTTCATCATCTCGCTCCTACGGTTCATCAACATATTTTCCATCAATATCACTCAAGTCTTTTTGCTTGACATTAGTAGATGAATTTTGTGCTATTTACGGCAAATTGTTGAGTTGTAACTTTTAGAACATGTTTGTAATCATGAGACTCGTCATTTTGATTATACATTGGGATATAATGAGTAGAAAGCTCTTGCGAATCATTGGAATACCAATAGGTCATTAATTATTCGTTCGAACCTGGAAAGAAAGGGCATATGTGGGTTCCTATGAGAAATTTCTTTCACTCGCGTTGAACTGATTCATTTTTAAAGGGAAAATTTTAGTAATTTTGAGGAAGACTTTGATGAATTTCTGGTAAATATTCCCAATAACTAGACAAAGATCATCAGAGGAGGTGTGACATTTCTGGAAATTTTAACAAGCTTCTTTTGCTTTAGTTGAGCCAATTAGTTTTTGAAGGGAGAATTTTATTAAATATTGTGGATACATTGATGAATTTCTTGTAAAAATTTACAATAACTAGTCGATTACGGCCCGGCAGGTGTAACATTTCGGAGGATTTTAATAAGGATCTCCGGCCGCTCTAGTTGAGTAAAATAGATTGTAGGATCTAACCTTCGACGAATTAGGTTTAAAAAGAGATTAAAAATAAGAATTTAAAGATAACTAGTATGCAAGGTATCGATCGTTGAAATAGAAGAAATTATAATGAAAATAATTAAATACAAAAGTACATGTTTGACTCATACGAATCGGCTGATAATAACTTGTCTGTTATTTGGCAACGTTGTGGATTTACTGGTTATATTTATACACGAGACAGTCTAACCGAGTTTAACCTTAATCTATAATGATTAGTAAAATAATAAAACATAAAAATATTTGAATTTTTAAATACGCTGAGAAATAAAATCCATCACGAAAAAAGCTTTAATCTGACGTACAAAAAAATGACTAACAATAATTTCACTGATTATACATTACAATAATGATAATGATCATTATATTTAATATTAAGCTTGTAGACTTTTAAATGAATATTGTTATAATTGTAACGAAATTCAAATTAATAATGTGTACACAAAATTTTCCACTGTTTAAAAAAAAATTCCATTTAATTAATTTATTCACCGTACGATAATTTGATATTTGTTTTTTAATAACGTGTAATTATATCCCGTTATAATTAATAAATACTAATTTTTCCAATAATTTATATTAATCACCCATCAGTATACAATGAAAAATCTAAAAGCGTAAAGTTGGTATTGAGTGGATCGAATGATCTGAAGCACTTGCTTATGCACCGTCGCCAAAAATTTAGCCTCTATTTTCACGTACGCGAATCTAAAATTTACTATCATTTTAAAAGTTAATATCTTTGTACCTTCCGGGTAAATAATATATTTTCCTCAAAAAAATGTGACCTGGATCCTTAAAAAAGCTAATCTTTTTTTCCAACTATCTGACCAAGGGCAGGACAATTCAAGAAAAAACACCCAGGTCTTACACGGAGAGAAATTTATAGGAACCTTTCCAAAAATTATGGGAATGGCTCCTATAATAAAATGATCATTATAGGTATGACTCCTATGCTCATTATAGTAACCATACCCATAGTTTATTGGAAACGTTCCTATACAATAATGGAATAGCTTCAATATATTATGGGAATGGTTCCTATAATATTATAGGAATGGTTCCTATACTATTAAAGGAATGGTTCCTATAATATTATGAGAATGACGCACATAATAATAGAAAAATCTTTATGTTCATAGTAATGAAGCAATCACTTCAAAAATATAAAGTAATTATTACATATTTTTTTGCTAATAAATTTTTTTTTTGTCAATAAAAATTGACCTTTCACTAGAGTGAAAAAATTTCTTTTTCATAATTTTTATTCACGTCTGTACTTAATCTTAAATTGTTTATTCCAACTCAGTTACTGTTGTGTTAGATAATATTGAAAAATATTGTAGCAATTCTAAAGTTTCTCTAATAAAAGGGATATTTTCTCACTATACAATTAGAGGAGCAAAATAGATATGGAAATTCATTGTTTATTTTTACAATTTTATTTTATTTTTAAAACAAATTATTTATTTACAATACATACGTTGAATATTTATTAAATCCACCTTTTGGGTATGTAACTTTTATTGTTTATATGAACAATATAACTTATTTTACATATTTCAAATGATGTTATTGGAAAGCAAGTAAAATTATCGAAATTACTAATAATTTCAAATGCTTCAAAGTGGTCATCGAAGTCACAAATAACTTGAATTGTAATGATAAATATCTCAATATTATTAGGCATCATCACTATAATATTATGGGAATGGTTCCCATAATATTATAGGAATGGTTCCTATAATATTATAGAAATTATTCTTCTATATTATGGGAACCATTCCTATATATTATGGGAATCATGCCGATATTACAGTTATAATTATAGGTATCGTTCCTATAATTATAGGAACCATTCCCATAATTATAGTAACATTTCCCAAAAATTATGGGTACAATTCCCATAATTCAAGTAATCGCTCCTAAAATAGTATAGGAAAACATTTCATTAAAATTATAGGAATGATTTCCACATTTTTCTCTCCGTGTGCAAAACTCTAAAAAAAGCTTACATTTACAATCTCTACATCTCTAAACCACAGTGTGATCGAAATAATGAGACTAAAAAAGACCAACCTTGTGCAGCTGAGTCTGTCCAGCAGGTTCACTAGCCAGAAGCTGCTTGAGGGCGGTGTGTCCATGGCCATTCTGGGTGGTAGGAGCTCCTGGTGTGCTTGGCGTGCTGGGGTTACTGCTCGGGGTGTTGGGAGTGTGGGGCCCTGTTGTTGGACTGCTTGGACTGACGCTTTCATTAACCTTGCTGCCAGCATGATGATTCTCGGTGTGCCGACGGAGGCTCCTTGCATCGCAGTAGGATTTTCCGCACCCTTCAGCTTTGCACTCAAACGGCTTTTTGTTTCTGTGTGTCAGCATGTGCCCGTTTCTGCAATCACAAAGGACAAATTATCTTTGTGTGTGATAAAACATTCCTTATTATGATAATAACGGACACTTAAAGCAAAGCTGGAGTCCAATGTGGAGCCTAAAGCACTTCTGGGGTAATAATGATTGTGATTCAAATTCAAAAGAACGGCAATCAGTATCGAGAATCTATTCAAGAGAGGTAAACTGTTCCGGTATCTCCAGAGACATCTAAAAGCCTCGGGCGCACTAGTCTCATCTCAGATGGAACCAATACTACCCATCCTAATACTGAGGGTGGGCTGGAGCCGTTATCTGAGCGAATGTGCTTTTAACTCGCTCTTAGGGGAGCCCAAGAGGACTCTGGACCCGATTGAAGGGGTTAATAATAAATGTAAGATCATGGGCGCTGAAGTATTTTTCCGGCGGGTTCATGCGTGTAAATTGGGTCAAAGAGCAACAAGTAGGCAGAGCTTCTGCCCCTCCCGGTTCGCTTTATAAGAACCAAGTTACCTCGGTTATTGCATTAATTTCCCAGCAGAATTGCTAAGACGAGACCCTCTTCGTAATTTCGTTCGAGGATTAACTTGAGATACCAATGACAGTCCCCGTAATTATAGTGCTCTGATAATTTCCTTAACCGCTTCCGGATCTTTCGAGACATCTTTAGATGTTAAGAAAGATTGATAAGGGCTGAAAAAATAATTTTTTCCTCCAAGAGTACAAAGTTAGAGTGAATATTGTTACAGTGGAAGTACGTTTTCTCAATCCAAGGACGCTGGTATAGTCTCCACTAATAATGTTGCACGGAAAGAAATTTCTTGTAAAATTTACCATTAAATTCATTGTAGTCGTGAGAAATAATGCAGCCTTTTTTATTTA
Source organism: Cotesia congregata (assembly GCA_905319865.3). Lineage (NCBI taxonomy): Eukaryota > Metazoa > Arthropoda > Insecta > Hymenoptera > Braconidae > Cotesia > Cotesia congregata. The sequence continues at coordinate 10,701,604 of CAJNRD030001118.1, forward strand.
GTATCATTTTTGTAATAATAATTACGAAAAAAATTTATATATTTTAGGGTAGACTTCATAAAATTTACCAAAAACTTAATAAAATTTGCAAATTATTAGGTCGTGCCATTTGTTCCATGATTACTGTGAATTTAACGGTAATTTATAAAGAAAATTTCTTTCAGTGTAGTAATAATTTGATTTTTATTTAATAACAAATTTTTCCACCGAAATGAGTATGGTTTTTTCTTGATATCTTAGAAATAATATTTTGAATTTTCAATTTATAGGATTAAATATATTATTGATTAAGTTAAAAGTTTTATAGATAATTTTATTAAAAGATTAAATTTTAGTTAAAATTTTATAGAAAATCTTCAAATTGATTTTTTAAAAAATTTTTCACTCATTTCAAAGAATTATAAATTTTTTGCTAGTATTAAAAATTATAATTATTAGAGGATAAAAGCTCCAAATATTGACTAGTGAAGATAAAATGAATATAAATACATTATTTGTAAATTTATTGAACAAATTTATCAGCTGAAACTAGTGTTATGATTTTCTAGAGTTTTAACTTACAAACTATAATACTTTTGTTTATAAAATACATAATAATAAACATTAAATTGTAATAATTAACGTTACAGCCGATTGCTCCAAATATTGAACATTACTTATTAAATATTGACTGCCTATATTCCAAATACTGACCAGTGATATTATGCTTACTAAATTTGTAAATAACTTTTATTTTATATCTATAATAGTTTGGATAGTAGGTAATTTATTCACTGACATGTTAATAATTTCAGTATTGTTGTTAGTTGTTCTGTATTCTAATACAATATTATCTTCAGTACTCATATTTTAATCAATGGACGAAGCCATACTTATATTAGGTACATTGGATAATTACAACACCAATTGTTGAACAGAGTATTATTTCAATTATTAGCATACTTTTTCTAACAATAATAATTGATAATTAATCTTGGATATTAAATTGTTTTGACAAATACTTATTTATTGATTATGAAGTATTTAATTTCATATAAATTGATTGTAAATGTAGCAAACACGGCGAGGTTTCCTAATGACTAATTTTCCCAACTTTCTGACATTTGTACACAATTATTTTTTTTATTATAACAACTGCATTTGTTTGGATGCGCAAATTTTTGTGTAAAGTATAATTAAAAATCGATAATTGCATATTGAATATAAAATTTTAGATAACTAGATTTTTTAAAATCAAATTTTTATGCTGCCTGATCAATATTTACTTTTTAAATTTTAATTTAAAAATTAAAAATTTTCTAAAAAAACTTGCATTAACAGTATAAACATGAATAGTTTTTGAATTCAGTGTAAGATGGCGTTGCGCAACCGGATATAATACGACGTCATTTTCCCGCTAAAATTCAAATTCAAATAATTTTTAATTAAAAAATTACTGCATATATTTATGTGGATGCGCAAATTTTTGTTTAAAGTGTAATTTAAAATTGATAATTACTTACTGAATATAAAATTAAATTACTATAATTTTTTAACAAGTTTTAATGTTGCCTGGTCAATATTTGGTTTTTTCATCCAAGTCAATTTTTTAGATGAAATTTTAATAGTCTGTTTTTTAAAATTTCTCCATCAAGTAATTTAAAATTGTTATTGTAAAATCACTATAATTTATAAAATTAATTGCAAACCTACCTAAGCTGCGAGTATTATACAAAAAAAAAGAAAAATAATTTTTTTACAGTATAAAGTAACTATTCTCCTGAGAAATTAAGATTCCTAAATGTTGGAGATTATTTAAAGATAACAAGCAATTTTATAGTATGCTTCTTGATGCCCCAATTCAATATTTAGCGTAAAATTCTTAATTTTCCTATTAGACTGGACCGAAAATTTGATATAGACATATCAAAGCATATAAAATATTTCACAGGTAAATTATATCACCAACACTATCGACAGAAGGTATGAGAGCCCTTGATCCCCCGGAAAGTACATCCGAGGACAGCTCGGGGTAAATTCAAAGGTTGATCCGGAAAAGAAGAGAGTTTTATAGCTGATAGGACTCCCTCCGGTTAATCCGAGGCATTCCTTCTATGGAAATGGGTTTAATTTGTAGAAGCTAAATTGCTCGACTTTTTAGCGCGTACGGTTGATACAGGAGAGCATTAACCTTTTACAATTCTTTAGGAAGGCTTCAAAGGACAGAGTTTATTTTCTTGAAGCTAATTAGCAAAGTGCTTATTGATTTCTGAAGAAGGAGCAATAGGTAGGTCATAAATCGGTACGCGGTATTGATCGATCGGACCCTAATAAAGTTTGTCCAGTAAGTGTATCGACATTGTTCCTAGATGCAGCATCAGCTGATGTGTTGTTAGAATGTCTTGCGAGATAGCTTTATACTCTTGAGTTGAGCAAAGGAAGTAAATAAAAAAGGAGGATTGAAATAAGAGAAATGCTGTCCAAGCAGGATAAACTGGAATTGTGAAAGCGTAGTGCACCCGGTGGACACAACCGGGTGGAAGGAGGATTTAGAGATTCGTCTTTGAAGAAAAATACTACATAAAGCTAACTCCAGCCACTGTCTATCGATTTTCCTTTATTTCCTTTTCCCATTCGCTCAAGAATAGAATCCTCTGTTGAGCCACGGTCTCTTGCATTTGCCACCTGCTGTTTCCTCTTTGGCTTATCCTTCCCCTTTCGTCTGTCCTCTCAATCATATCACGGTCAACTTGTCAAAGTTTAATAAAATTATTTATATAATTATGAGAATAAGGAAAATTTTCGTTTTCGGTGTATTTATATGAGAAAATGAGATTTTTGAATTAAATTTTGTATCATTGGAAAGGTCTTGACCTGAATTTATACCGTTTCATGTTTTATATGATTTTAAGCAATAGCTAATTTATCACAATTAATTTTCGAAGTAGTTCTAAATAGATTAGAATTTTGCGATAAACAAAATTTGTTTATTTATTTTTGTTTTGTACATGTTGATGTGGTTATATGTCGAAAATTAAGAGGATAAGAAATAGTATATTACACTACAAGGGCAGAAAGTTGAGATTCCTGCACTGCGCGCCATGTGCCCGAGGCGAAGCCGAGGGCATCATGGCACGCAGTTCAGGGCTCTCAAATTTCTGCCCATGTAGTGTATACTATTTTTCTTGCTATGCGGTCGAAAGTACGTTAAAAATTGCGTTGAAAAAAATTGATGCCTGCCCCCGACATTTGCGGCACGAGCGAAGCGAGTGCTGCTGGTCGGAGGGGCAGGCATCAAATACACCTGTCAATAAAATATTATACGGCTCTTGGGAAGTAAAAAAGAAAACCTCAGATCACATGTTTGTTGACCTCGGCTTCGCCTCGGCCAACAATTACATGTGATCTGAGACTTTTCTTATTTTACTGGCCTAGGTATGTAATATACTATTTATTAAGTCTATTTGTAAATTAAAAAAAAAAATTTGAGCTAAAAAAATCTTTGTCTGAACAAAATTTATAGTATATTACACTACAAGGGCAGAAAGTTTGAGATTCCTGCACTGCGCGCCATATGCCCGAGGCGAAGCTGAGGGCATCATGGCACGCAGTTCAGAGCTCTCAAATTTCTTCCCATGTAGTGTATACTATTTTTCTTGCTATGCGGTTGAAAGTACGTTAAAAATTGCGTTGAAAATAATTGATGCCTGCCCCCGACATTTGCGGCACGAGCGAAGCGAGTGCTGCTGGTCGGGGGGGGGGGGCAGGCATCAAATACACCTGTCAATAAAGATTTTAATATATAATTTATCGTATTACTACTTTCTTTTGAGAAAAGATTTTAATTTAATTCAATCATTTTAAAGTTTTAAATATATTATAAATTAATTCTGATATTAAAAATAAAAAAAAAAAAAACACAAAAATGAATTCATAATCGTGAAATGCATAGAAAAAAAAATTTTTTTAAAAATCTGTTTGTGTATTTTTTAAAATAATTACTTGTTCAATAATGAATTTATTTATTTATTTGAGAAAATCTATCAGAATAAAATATATTTTTTTTTTTTTATTTGTAATTTAAATATTTAACAAGTCTCATTTCATTAAAATAAATATTCATTTTCTGTAATTAACTTAGTTTCAACTTAAAATCATTGACACATAACAAAACAGATACATTCATAACAATCACAAGTAAGGTTAGGCTTGTATACATAAGTAATAGAGTGAGCGCGACTACCGACTTTCGGACTTTCTGCCGCCTCGTGACTCGTTGTCAGTGTATGAATACATTTTTTCGGCTCCCCGTCGTAGAGCGCATGCGCGACTCGACCACGGCATAAATGTGAGGCTTTCTGCAGTGAAATCGCAGCGGGAACCCGTACTTTCGACCAGCGTAGTAAGAAAAATTTTTTAATGGATATATCCTTATCGTAAATTGGTTTTGATATTTTTTCAGCGATAAGTTATCCAGTGTACTTATAAAAATGGGACCAGTGGTTGAACAGACTTCTCGAATTGTTGCAATTCAAAATCCGCATATTTATTATGAGTTATATGCACGGAAAAAAGTAAACTGTAATAAATAACAGTCGATTTATAATAAGTAATTATCAACTGCTAACAATTACCATTTCAAACAGTAAAATCATGATTTTACTATTCACTATATAATATTTACCATTTAAACGTTACAATTTTCTCTTTACATGGAAGAAAATACTATTTCAAACAGTAATATTCGCTATGTAAATGTCGAAAATGTTTAAGTATAATAATTAAGAATTCAGACTTTGATATTTATCATTTGGTACCTAAAAAATGATCTTATGATATGTAAAAAGTATAAAATAAAGTTAGTAAATTTCTAATACAAGCAACGTCAATATTTACAAAGTAAAATGGTAAATTTTAAACGCAACGCTAAAAATCAAACTGTAATTATTGACTTGCTTGGACTGGTAATATGTATATTTTAAAAGTATAATTTTTACTGTTTCAAATGTTAAATTCTCCCAGATTGAGACCCCCTTCTCTTTCATCTGAGTTCCCCTTCTCCTCATAATATCGACTATATATTGAAATGGCAATTTTTACTGTTTCAAACTGTAATTTTTTAAGATGAAAGAGTCGTTATTTACTATAGTAACAGCTATTAATCACTTATTTTGGATATTAAATTATAAATTGTGGCTTTTATACTTTCTATATTAAGTTCTGTAATATTTATATTTTTGCCACCCCGATATCCGCTGTACTGTTTGAAACTATAAAAATTAACCGGAATCCGAGTGAATATTACAGTTTACTTTTTTTCGTGTGCGCATGTTATAATTATTCAATGATACAGTGAATGATTTCTGTAAGTTTTCTCAATTATAAATCAAAACAATTATATTTTTGTTAACTTAAAAGTTGACATGTCGAGAATAGTCGATAGATGCTATTTTTTTCATTAAAAAGGTACTAAACCGTAAACCGAATAATCAGTAAAAAAAAAAGGTATATAATCATTTTAAGCAAAAAAAAAATTATACCACCCAATGAAATAGTCTTTCTAAATAATATATATTTTTTGCAAAGACATAAACTATAATTTTTATATTAAATTTTAGCGTCTAACTATGCCTCCAAATGTTCAAAGCGGTACCCAGAACTTGAACAAGCTGAGGTCGTATAATTTCAACAGCACTCTAATCTCGAATAGGCTTATAGATTAGTGATCAGCATTATAATTTATATTAATTATTGCAAATTAAATAAGTTTTATAGCTAAAAATTAGTGTAGTTAAAAATCATTGAACGTTTTAAATTGAGTTTTTTTTATTTATAATTCAAAATTCGCTTTGTCATTCATAAAAAATGTAATTAAAAAATTATATACAAATATTTCTCATTTTTAAATGAAAATATTAAATATTCATAGTATTATTTTTAATATTAATCAATAATATGTTATAACTCTTTTGATATTTCAATAAAACGTTGAAAATTTTTGGTGTGCCTACTGCCATATATTTTATTAGTTCAACTACTGTTCCGTAGTGTTTAACTACTGCTAGTCAGAATTGATTGTTCAACTACTACTCCTTTCATAGTTTATCTTAAAAACGTTGTCAAAATATAAATATTCAATTATTTTTGTTATTTTGCGCTTCAATCAATTCAAAATTGTTTAGATTTCATGAAAATCACTAATTTGAACTAAAAATTACATCTTTATATATTAAAAGTAGGGTGAAATACGTTTTACTTTGAAACCGGTTCAACTACTTGGTACTTAACCTTATTATTATTTTAAAAAAAATTTTTATCGTTCAATTTGGTATCATCAGAAAAGTCTTGATAAGAATTAGTGCCTTATAGTTCTATATATTTTTTAGTAGTCAATTTTTTGAAGGAATTTTTAATAGGTTTTATTGGTTCTATAAATTTATCCATTAAATTATTTGTAATTGATCCTGTGACCGCACTTATCTTTCTAAAATTTATTTCAAAAGTCCCCAAACTATCTATAGTGTCATAAATATCAAAAATCATCAAACCAAAATTTTCTTATTGATAATCCATAAATATCGGAAGTCGCTTTGCGACTGCAGATTGCTAATCGAAAAACGAATTTTAAAATGCGATGGGAAATTTTGGGATCGCGGAAATGAAAGAGCAGCTAGTCTTTTGAGGAAGGTACCTACACAAATTCTGTCGGAGCAGCATGCAGTAATTATAGAGAGAAGTTAAAGATAAACTCACAAGTGGTCTTGGCGCTTGAATGCTTTCCCGCACATTGTACAGACGTATTTCCGCTCGTCGCTGTGCGTCAGCTTGTGCTTCGTCAAAGCCGAGGCGTTGTTGAACACTTTGCCGCATACCTGTAACAGAAAGAGACACCAGCATGTTACCATTTAATATCCTGTGTAGATCTAACACAAATTATCTTATTCTCCAACAACAATACACATCACCGTGCTCTTTGAGTTACACGCCCCTCCCCCCCTTTGAAAACTGCCAGTGCAAACGAACCTGAATCGAAATTAATTTCCAATACACCTGCGTCGTCTAGAAATGAGAAAATCCACGAACGGAGCTCCATTATCGGAAAAGTCTCTCCAGTTTTGTCCAGAGTATTTCCATTCGGAATGTCGGTACTCGAAATCGAAATCGAAATCGATTTTGTCGTTGAGTGTCACGTTAGCACCTTTTGGATTCCGGGTTTAAGAACTGCAATTTTCTCAATCACAGTCTTGGAAGGTAGAGCAACTTGGAAAAAAAGTTCATCATTTGATTTAGTTTTTTTATAACCGTCTTTATTCCGTTGAGGATTAAGCAACTGAAGTTTAGTATCTGTAATAGTATAACCAGAAAAGGTAAACTGGTAAAGATGAGCGGGAGTAGATGACAGAGGAAGAGAGTTAGAGGTTCCAGTCAAAGTATAAGCCGAGAAACTTGATGCAACCAACAGAAGCTCTTTGGAAGTAGATGTGGATGTTACAGCGCACGCGGGAGTAAAGCTATCTCAGTTTCGGGTCGTCTCTCTTCTAAGCAGAAAATCTAATTTGCGTAGCTTAACTCGTAAGGAGCTCCAGATGCACAAACGTCGACGCACTGGGGTTTCAATTTACGAGAGACAAGATGAGGTGGTGAAGGGAACCCCAGTATCTACACCCCCGCCTCATCTTACTCTCCCTGCTAAAACTGTCATGGTTTTGCTAGCAAAAGCCGGATCGTCGAGTCCTTTTGCTATCCTACTCGATGTATTCATCCTCTTGGCAACTGCTGGTGGGTTGATCCTCAGTTGAGAGCTAAATAAACATCATTACTCGAGCCCGAGCACTTCTCATCACTCTCAGAACTTGAGACTCTGCTTCAGAATCTTGGAATAAGACTTAAGCCTTTCCAATGTACACCAACATTCAATGAATACCTGATTTTATCTGATCGATCCTTCGTTAACAGATATAACAGCAATTGATTTATTATTCTGGGTGATTTTTAAATTTTCGTGTTCCGTAGTTATGGTCCGTAGCTATGGATGATTGATTCGCTCTTTGATAGCAAGTTGCTTCGAAGATATCGAATAATTAAACAAGAGAAACGGTGGTGTACGTCAAAGCGCTGTTCGATCAATTAATTAACTTAACGAGCTGCTCGTCGCCATGCTCCAAGCGACACTGAAACACTAACAGAGATTAGATGAGCAGATAGATGCGTCGGCATATCTAGTTTAGCTCCGCTCGAGTCGAACCCATCATATTGACAAAGGAGGTTGATTTGAATCAAAGCTGCTTGCGATAGTAATCGATTTACAATGTAATCATGTGTTCGCTCGCTGGGGAAAGGAAATATTCAATTCTATTGTGCTCCGAGGCAAGACTAAGAACGAGGCCTTATTACAATCTTCTCTTTTTTCACCACAATTTGATGATTACCATCATCATCGTGATCTGCTCTATCAATATGAGCCATAATGAGGTATTGACAAAGTTGTTTGTTAGCGTGTCCCAAGAGTTTAATCCACTTGTACTTTGATACATCGCCGTAGCTTGTCAACAAGTCGTCCAGGACGTCATTTAATTACGTGACGAGGCTAAGGACGCTTCCTTACTAGTCCGAGGGTTTCTCAGATCCACGTTAGAGAAGCTTCTAAGATCTTGAGTGAGGTTCAGTGTCTATAGGTATATCTAACCTCACAACTGGCAAGCTGTAACACACCCGAGACCAGTTAGTGGGTTCTAAACATCGTTGAGGCAACATAGTTCCCTTACCGACGACATTAGGGATGTCGTGTTCGCTCAACGCTCAAAGGGTCTTGCCCTGAATATTAAACGACACACGTGTCTGGTTCCCAAGGTCCATCCTTAGTTCAAGCCAGAACATTGTTTGTAACCAGGAATAACCTGGACTCCTTAAACAGTATCGTCATTTTCATTCCAGCATCATCTTCGATTGTTGCTGGCACTACACTAGGAAGTGGAAGGCAAATCAGTGGACAAATAGCTGCACGGAAAAAAATAAATAGTAAATGCAACATGATGCAGTCTTGGTAAATGAACATGATGAAATCACGTAGCTGCAACATGATT
>CAJNRD030001118.1:10710957-10783815 GCA_905319865.3 Cotesia congregata
GATTGTCATGTAGCCGAAACATGACAAATCATGCTACCGCAACATGATTGTAATGTAGCCGAAACATGACAAATCATGTAACTGCAACATGATTTCATCATGTTAATTTACCAAGACTGCATCATGTTGCATTTACAATTTATTTTTTTCCGTGTGGGAAAGTATGAAAAGCCATTTCTATTTTTGACGCCATTCGCAAAGCATGGGGAGTTCTATTTTATCAGCATCGTTAATTGCACTGGTGCCCAGTATACAGTCGATAAAAGCCGCACTCGTCTCTGTTGGAAATGTATGCTCGCTTTGTGTGTGTAAGAGAGGGGAGCAAGCACTGTAATGTACTTGACGCATCTACGTCTGCGTGCTCGGCAAACTGGGTCATTCTCGTTAGCGTTCATTTCCACTATCCTGATGCTGCTCCAGGCTTTAGACTCCATAAGCATTAGGATGTGCTAAATTCTACTTTTGCTGATTCTCGGAACGAGAATTTATTATTTTTATCACCGGGATGTTAACGGGAAAGGAGAGGGGGAGGGGGTCTTTGATTTTTTTTTTGGGCTTTCTACTTTGGGTGAGAATATTAATGAAAGAAACTTACCTGACACTGCTGGGGTCCCTGGCGGTTTGGAGACGAAGGTTTAGGTCTTGGTTTCTTGACTCCAAGTTTTCCAGGGTCACCCGTGCCTGGTCTCGACTCTTCGCTGCTCCCTAAAATCATTTTTAAAGAAAAGTTTTGTTAGAAAAGAAGAAAAATTTTTGTTCAATATTTGATTTAATCGGTCTGATTTTAAGAATAAGAGTTTTAATCAGATCTCCAAATTTTGGGATCCTAAGAAGCTTTTTCGACTACTCCCGGCTGGACGTCCGGTCGTGGGTGTGTATGTAAAGAAAATTTAGTCGTAGGATATCTTTAGAATTTTTGAATTTATTAGCTCATAAATTAATTAATTGAAATATTATTTCGAAAAATGCGGAAAATTCTAGCGATGGCTTGCATGTCGATCATTTTGAGAGTTTTTAATAATCGAAAAATGGGTATTTTCACAGAATAAAGCTTAGTTTCTGATTGGCTGGTCATCGTTGGGTAAATTAATATTCTATTGAAAAATAATAAAACTTCAAAGGATCCCTGCTAGCAGGAATTTAATATAGCTTTATTAAATTATTGAAAAATCCACGAATTATATTGATGTAATTAAATATTGTTTAATTTACCGTTTGGAAACTTAATTAAATTAAAATTATAAAGCATTCGAATATTCCATGGAATTATTTTCAGGTATTCCAATCATTCCTTTGATTTTGATTCCATGTCGGTTTAATGCTTGTTCAATAGGATGCCGGGAAAATTCAATGTATATTTTTTATAACCCTGGTGCTTTTTATTTTACGATGGAAAAATAACTCCAGATTTTTAATAAAATTCTCCACTTCAGTCCATTTATTATTTAAACAAAAAAATACACTCGTAAACATCTGTTAAAAAAATATCCGGCTTTTTCAGTTGAGTTACAATTAAAAGATTCATTTTTATTTTTTTTTTTTATTTACATCCCTCGAAAAAATATTTTATTCTGTGAAATTAAACGGCTATATGATGATAAAATAAATAGATACGGTTTTGCATCACCGAAAAAATAAAAATCACTAATGAAATAAATAAAAAAACATATGACTGAATGAGTCCCAGGTGTTACGCGACTGACTGCGATTTACCCTGACAAAGACGAACGATATAAGCTCCCAACTATGTACAGAATAGAAAAAGCAAAAAATATAATAAATTTATCCCGTTGAATTTATTTTTCGACTTATCACAAGTCCGGCATTTTGTTACAGGATTCAACTTTCTATGGCTGACACTGGGATTATTTTACTACTTTTCAAAGGAAACTTTAGGTAAGGAATGAAAATCGCTACTGTTAGTTTAGAATGATCCGTCAGTGTGTTGACGATATCTGCAGAAAAAATGTAAAAAGCGGTTGACCTGCAGAAGATACTTAACTTTCCGTTTTCTTCGAAAAAATCTTCCGATAAGTACACGGAAAAAAGTAAACTGTAATAAATAACAGTCGATTTATAGTAAGTAATGATCAACTGCTAAAAATTACCATTTCAAACAGTAAAATCGTGATTTTACTAGACACTTTTTAATATTTACCATTTAAACGTTACAACTTACTCTTTACATGAAAGAAAATACTATTTCAAACAGTAATATTCGTTATGTAAATGTCGAAAATGTTTAAGTATAATAATTAAGAATTCAGACTTTGATATTTATCATTTCGTACCTAAATAAATAATAGTTTAAAAAAACTAAAAACACGCTTTTTATAGAAAACCAACTAAAAAATAGAAAATAAATTTTAATAAATTTAAATTAAGAACAGGGTTAAAAATTTCAATAAATATAAATTAATAATAGTGTAAATAAAAAAAAATGTGTTTTATTTTAAAAAAATGCTTGGGTGCATGGTGTCAATAGTTATAAATATTTTATTGACAGATATGAGTAGAGTGATTATCATTTTGATAATATCTTAAAAAGCACCCCACGCTTTTTTTAAAATTAGTTTGGTGTATTTATAAAAGCGTGATTTTTTAGTTTTTTTAAACTATTGTTTGTTTTGTAGAATTAAAATTCTCCTTAGTATTCGAAGATTTTTCAATATTAGAGAAATCGGCTAAAGATATAATTATTGGAAATTAAAATTAACATCAAGTCCTGTCTTATCGACTGTAGAGAAAAATTATAAAAAATTAAAATTAAGTTTCTGACCTTTTCGACTATAGATGAAAATTATATAAATTAACAAAAATCATATTTTTCAAATTGAAAAATGGAATAATTTTATCAAATTAGTGTATTGTCATCGGTCCTCGATAAATCTACAAAGTTTGAACGAAATCTAGCTGTTTAAAGTGGGTCAAAATCGCGCCCAAAGAAGTCGGTTACAAACATACAAACATACAGGTGAAGCTAATAAAAAGCGTGTAAAAATGATCTTGTGATATGTAAAAAGTATAAAATAAAGTTAGTAAATTTCTAATACAAGCAACGTCAATATTTACAAAGTAAAATGGTAAATTTTAAACGCAACGCTAAAAATCAAACTGTAATTATTGACTTGCTTGAACTGGTAAAATGTATATTTTAAAAGTATAATTTTTACTGTTTCAAATGTTAAATTCTCCCAGATTGAGACCCCCTTCTCTTTCATCTGAGTTCCCCTTCTCCTCATAATATCGACTATATATTGAAATGGCAATTTTTACTGTTTCAAACTGTAATTTTTTAAGATGAAAGAGTCGTTATTTACTATAGTAACAGCTATTAATCACTTATTTTGGATATTAAATTATAAATTGTGGCTTTTATACTTTCTACATTAAGTTCTGTAATATTTATATTTTTGCCACCCCGATGTCCGCTTTACTGTTTGAAACTATAAAAATTAACCGGAATCCGAGTGAATACTACAGTTTACTTTTTTCCGTGTACTATTTTTTAAGATTATTCATTTTGAAAGTGGCAAAATAAAATAAGTCAAGTAAAAATGAGAAATAAAAATATTCATGGAAATTTTGATTTGTTTGCGAAACATTTAATGCTGACAGAATTAATACGTTTTAAAGTTTAAAATCTGAAAAGTTCCGACTGTCAATAGCAGCAGTAAATAACTTCGGTAAGAGAAATAAAATAAAGATTAAAAGAAATGAAACTATAATCTATAGACAAAGTTATTTAAACAGAGCTGTAATTTACTTTCAGAGTATGATTTATGAATTTTTTATTAACTTTCATTTAAATTCACTGCGGGAAATAAATTAATCTCGGACAAATAATTTATTTTTCTCAAGTTCTGTTGCTTTTTACTCGAGAGCATCTCAGCGACGTTTTTTTTTGTCATGATTTGTGAGAAAAATTAATTAAGACTCTAGATTCTGAGATACAAATGTATTTTGATGGCCATGTTGGTTTAAGCATAAAAAAAAGCTCAGAGTTGTGTGATAAAGGTTGACTCGTGAAATATCGATTTTCATACTTCACGCTTGATGAAACTATAATGCGAAAATATAAGTTTAAACGTGTAGAGGAACCGAAAAAATATAATTAAATTTTTTTTTAATCGATTCATTGCTGTTTTTACATAAAAAGTGGTTTTAAGGGCTTATGGCGTAGATTTTTTAAATTTTTATGGTGGGACAAACACGATAACTTTTGAAAAAATAAATTTTTTAACTTTACTTATTTTTTAATCTCTTCATCTGTCTATTGGAAAGTTAAGGATTTAAAATTGCAGCTTAATATTGTTTCGTTTAATTATAATTTAAATTTATTTCGGCTGGCAGTTGGATAAATTTTCTGTCCTCTCAGCAGCCATGTAAACAAATTAATTTTATACTTTAACCCATTCTAAGGCTTCTTATCATCTAAAAAAGTAAAAAAAGTCAAATTTTACCAATTCTTTTGAAAAATTCCCGAAAATCTGAATTTTTGTATCAAATTGCATTTTTAAGCTAGGTAATCTAATCTAAATTTTATGGAGCAATCTTTAGACACTCATCAATTGCTAATGTCACTAGTCATTCTTCAACCATCGCTAATGACCTTGCAACCAATATTTTTGGCTCCCTAACCTGTTTTTAATTATATTTTTGAATTATAATTTTATCAAACACTCATTTTATCAAACACTAAAAACCGATGCCTCAAAACTTGAATTTTTTCATTAAAATCAAAGTATTATCGAGCTAAAACCAACATTACCATGAAAATATCGCCTCTATCAAGTAATTAGAGCTTCATTTGTTAATAAATAAAGGCTGAGCAGACTAACAAGATAAACAGTAGAAGCGGATCAACACCCGGAATGCCAGAAAAAATGTATAATCGAAGGTACACAAAAATGACCGGGTGGCGTAGCAATTTATAATATTTATCGGCAGCCCCGATAATGGAATTTGGTGGTCGCGTATGCACCGAATGCCACCCTAAATCCGCAGGGTGACTTATGGACATACCCATCCGTAATATCGGTAAAAAACCCTCAGATATTGCCATTGCTTTTGACTATCTGGTCTTTCTCACCATTGGTGTGAGATTCGAGAGTAAATTCGCCGATAACTGGAGTTATTAAGTCATAAACCCGAGTTAGGGGTTGTTAAGGTGGATCCAGTTCCATTATCGCGAATTTACATCCCGGGTCGAGTGTGAGGTGCCCCTAGACCGTCTTCAGGGGCCTGGGGATCGCGCTCATCAAAACTGTAGCTCATTCTCTTCTTCATCTTAAACCTCCACTCTTAGATGTCGTATTATTCCAACTACACCGAGATGCCGACAATAAACCCACGAGTCATAACGCATAATGGTTTAATTAAGAAGTTGTCGTGGGTGTCACCTCTGGATCGAGTCTTCAGCTCGACGTAGTGGTTCTACTCGGTGAAATCGCTCCTACACACCCGAGATATGCGCTGAGAATGTCGGATGGAATTCACCCATCAGGCTCAAAAGCTGAAAATAAATAATAGGAAAAAGGGGGACGGAAATAGTTGATCGACCGGTGAAAAATTGGAAAAATCTCATGACATCCGACGTTGAAACGCTGATGACAACCAGATGGAAAATCAATTTCCTAGGCACGATGCTTCTTATTTTTTGTCCTCAGGACAACCATTCAACTGAGTGAAGTGTGGCGTTTTAATAGAATTTGATTTGCTTTAGTATCACAAAAAGTGTTTCTAATATTTTGAACACTATTTTCAATTTTTTAATAATTCTACATCAAACTTCGGTAAAAAATGGTTATCTACTCACTACAAAAATAATTTTAATCAGGTGATTAGAAATAAATCACAAGAAATTCTATTGAGCGCCCTCTTTCGTTCCGATGTGAATCATAAAAAAAGAGACTAATTAAAGACTGTACTTTTGGTCAGCCAAAGAATACAATTGAGTATCCTATCAGCTGTCTTAAAGCTCTATTTACAAAAAAAATTTATTTTTTACCTCTATAATTTATTAAAATTTTTATAATTTGAAGATTCAAGTGCATTGGTTTGGAGGTAATGTTGATTTTAGCTTGGAAAAATTCATCGATAATACTTTAATTTTAGTGAGAAAATTCAAATTTTGTGGCATCGATTTTTCGATTTTGTGTTTTATAATGAAAAAATATAATTGAAAACAGGTTAGGGACCTAAAAATATTGGTTGCAAGGTCATTAGCGATGGTTGAAGAATGACTAGTGACATTAGCAATTGATGAGTGTCTAAAGATTGCTGCATTAAATTTAGATTAGATTACCTAGCTTAAAAATGCAATTTGATAAAAAAAATTCAGATTTTCGGGAATTTTTCAAAAGGATTGGTAAAATTTGAGTTTTTTTACTTTTTTAGATGATAGTAAGCCTCAGAATGGGTTAAAGTATAAAATTAATTTGTTAACATGGCTGATGAGAGGACAGAAAATTTATCCAACTGCCAGCCGAAATAAATTTAAATTATAATTAAACGAAACAATATTAAGCTGCAATTTTAAATCCTTAACTTTCCAATAGACAGATGAAGAGATTAAAAAATAAGTAGAGTTAAAAAATTTATTTTTTCAAAAGTTATCGTGTTTGTCCCGCCATAAAAATTTAAAAAATATACGCTATAAGTCCTTAAAACTACTTTTTATGTAAAAACAGCAATGAATCGATTTAAGACATCCTTACAGAGAATCACCCAGATACATTAGCTATTGATGATTGTTCCAAAAAATTTGGATTAAATTACTCGGATTGAAGGACCGTTCGGTCGATGGATTGCGGGTTTTGAAAAACCTTGAAAAAAATGTAAAAAATGTCTCGTCCATTAATTCACGGTAGAAAAAATAATAAAAAATGTTTAAACTAGCATATAAAATAAGCAGTCAGTCAGAAATAAATCCCCGATGGGTTTAGTACAGCATGAGAGAAAAAAACGTTGATCGAGGCGTGATCAATCGGATTTTTCACAGTGCTCGATCTCAAATGCATGCTCAACGGTGCATCAATAAATTTAATTCGTTTAAATAAAAAAAGTACAATATAACTGTTGTGTAAGTGTCTGCGCATCATCATATATATGAGAGAAAGACTGGAGAACATTAAATTCCACCGAGTTTAATATATTAATCAGATAACGTGACGAGACTGTGAAGGTAGATTTAGATTAATTTGGAGTAACTATTCTGAGTAGAGTTGAAATGTGAATTAAAGATCTGGATAAGAAAGGCAGGATCTAGAGATTAAATCTTTATTAATTTTGGCGGGTTATGAATTTCTGGTTGGTCTTTATGCTCGACACGGTCTTGTTACCCGAGTTCGTGAAATTGCATTGACTTCGTCGTCATGTTCACTGTTATGTTGCGATCTTATAGCGGTGAGATTATATAATGCTCGTGCGTGTCTTTGACGTTAACACAATCATCCGGATCCGCAAGGATATCTCATTTCTGGCAAGATAACTTGTGTGTTTACTCGCTTTTGCCGACCCAAGATATTTTGTCAAGACTATCATGTTTTAATGCTCGGAGATGGCAAAGTCGATTTGATAGTGTTTCGGTGCATTATATGGATCAAGCTCGATCCTTAAGACAGAATAATTAACTCGAAAAAGTGTTATCAACCATTAATTAAATAACGTGGGATTATATGTTAGTATTCATCCAGAATAGAGATTGTAGTATCATCAAGCACAAAACTCTACTGAAAGATTTTACTTTAACCCATTAGGCTTATTATCATCTAAAAAAGGTAACAAAACTCAAATTTTATCAATTTTTTTGAAAATTCTCGAATATTTGAAGTTTTTGTATCAAATGGCATCTTGAGCTAGGTAATCTAATCTAAATTTTATGCAGCAATCCTTAGACACTCATCAATTGCTAATGTCACTAGTCATTTTTTAACCATCGCTGATAAGCTTGAAACCAATATTTTTTGGTTCTTAACTTCTTTTCACTTATATTTTTGCGTTATGGTTTAATCAACCATAAAGTATGAAAATTTACTTGATCAGAGTTTAGCTTAATAAAATTTTGAATTTTTTCCCATTTTGAGGCTTACTATCATCCAAATAAGTAACATAAAATTCAAATTTTGTGTTGTTTTTTCTATAAATGATCAAAAATTAATTTTTTTCCCAGATCAACAATACTTCTCTTGAACCACTGAGTATCTTTCAATTTCCAGACCTTCTTCTGCTCCCCCTTCTCATCTCCAACCAATCACTCACATGCCCATTTCCCAGCACAGCAGGCATATTAACCAAAAAATGAGGGGAATAATTCACTGAAACTATCTATTTTCAATGACACTCAAAGCGAATATTATATTTCTTCCTTTCGGCAACTTGTCGACAATCCCGGTCTTTTCTCAAGCCCTCTCCTCTCCCCTGTAACTCGTTGGATTTTATAGATGGATTACAGAAGTTTACGCTCTACGAAGCTCGGGAGATAGGATTTTTATGGCCCCCTCATCTCCTCCTTTTCCATCCTCGCTCTGCCTTACTCCGATCGATTTTCCGCAGGTCAGCAGCAAGACAATCATCTGGCTGATAAAATTCTTGTTTGCTGTTCCGCCAAGCTATTTCTCGTGCTCGGCAAAATTAATCATTCCGTCTTCAAGACTTCGGGTCATTTTTGTCCAAGAAATAGTTGAAATCTCGTTGATACAACGCCTAGCAGACGCTAATTCAAATACTCGATGACGTCAACAAGCGATTACTCGATTCTGACTTACAATATGATTATTATTATTATGATCGGTGTAAACGCTTCACTCACAAGTATTTTGTCCAAGTGGGGAGATATCAAGGTAAGAGCTAGGACACTTATCCTGAGAGATTGTTAGCATAGGAATAGCATAGTTCTTCTCGAGTGGAGTAGACCATCGTTGGGTCAGCCGCTCGTGCAAGTGGCGTTGATATATGGAGTGTCTTTCTACCAGCAAGACATTAATATATATATATATATATATATATATATATATATATATAGTGATCTATATATCAGTAGATGTATAGATATAGGGGTATATAGTGACGACGGGGCGTCGAGAGAATAAATAGTTGCTTTCCGCGAGTGGAATTGAAAGCGGGATGTTTTTATGTCTATTGAGATTAAATTTTTAGTCAATTGATAAGTCGACCTACTTCCGCGATTCCTGACTTTGATGGACTTTTGCTATCAGTGTCAGGTAGTAATAGTATTTTTAACTTCACGCTTTGGAAATGGATGATTTTATAAAGTTGTAAGTTATTTTGGTCTGATTTTGAGAACAATAGCTTTAGTCAGATCTAGGGCTTCACACAAGACGAGAGTAGGCAAGAGATATGACTAGATCTGATCAGATATGACTAGATCTGATCAGATATGACTAGATCTGATCATGTCTGATGTATTTATCAACTCAGATATAGTTATATCTGTTTAGATCTGATCAGATATGACTAGATCTGATTATGTCTCCAATTCCATATCTGATCAGATATAAATACATCTGACCAGATATAATTATATCTGGTCAGATCTAAACTTTTTTCCCCGGGGTAATGCAGATGAACTGTATTTTGTTATTAGAATCAACAGTCATTGAAAAGTATCAGGGGTGATAGACTAAAAGATTAGTATATGATATATAATAAATATGGATTATACCCTGTAGTATCACACGGTTAAGTAAGTAGAGCTAGGGGAAGGTTTTAATTCGATCTCTGACTGGCCCTTTGACGGACATGTAATACGGTAGGTTGTTTATGGATCGATGGGCGGTCTGTCAGTAAAAGATGAGCCGTCTATGGTGTATCGATCGGTTTTCATTTTTGCTTTGACGTACAATGTTTACCCATTTGTTTTTCTCCCTCAGACATATTCTGTTGTGCGAGACACAGTTGGTATGTAATGCGCCGGCACGTTCGCACTCAGGCGATAAGAGCCCCAGGAGTTTACCCGAACGACCGAGCAAATCGACATAAGCGACCCGGCAACGGTATAAATAACTACTTCCCATTCGCATTTTGCACCTGCGTCCCTTTATTACGACTATAATACTTATTTATTTATACATTTTAGAAAAAGAAAAAATATTCAAGGTCATACAATGAATACTCCCGGTTAAAAAGCTATTTTTAGTCCCTTCAAAGATTAAAAGGAAATTGAATGCTTTCAATGGGTCGAATCTTTCTTTCAGAATCATTTCTTTTTTTAAGGTATGATTTTTAATAGACTAATGAAAATATTTGGTTACAATGTTATCGGAATCGAGAATAAAAGTTGTACCAATGGAAAAATAATGGATTTTTTCCATTAATAATGTAACTTTTGTGGATTAATAGAATTTTAATGAATTAATTAAATTTTAATAGATTAATGGACGTTTTTATTGAAAGTAGATTTTCAATGTTTTAGTGAATTTTTCCATTAATAATAGAATTTTAATGGATTCAAATTCAATTAATAATAGAATTTAATTGGATTAATAGAATGTCCTACTTTTACTAGAATTTTAGTAGACCGATAAAATTTTCCATTAATAATGGAATTTCAATGGATTCAAATTCAATTAATAATAGAATTTAATTGGATTAATAGAATGTCCCACTTTTACTAGAATTTTAGTAGACTGATAAAATTTTCCATTAATAATGGAATTTCAATGGATCAATGGATTGTTGTAAGAATTTAAAGTAACTGATACAATGTTCCATTGATAATAGAATTTAGATGAATGAATTAATAGAACATTCCATTAATAATAGAATTTAATTGGGTTAATAGAATATCCCACTTTTAGTTCAATTTTAGTAGACTGATAAAATTTTCCATTACTAATGGATCAATGTAATTTAGTTTTTAATAATATAATTTCAATAGATCAATAGATTTTTGTAAGAATTTACTGTAACTGATGCAATAATCCATTGATAATAGAATTTAGATTAATGGATTAATAGAATGTTCCACTTTTAGTTAAATTTTAGTAGACTGATAAAATTTTCCATTACTAATGGAATTTCAATGGATCAATGTAATTTAATTTTTAATTATATAATTTCAATAGATCAATGGATTTTTATAAGAATTTACAGTAACTGATACAATGTTCCATTGATAATAGAACTAATAGAATTAATAGAACATTTTATTAACAATAGAATTTTAGTAGACTAATTAAGTTATCTGTCAATGATAAAATGTTAATAGGTTATTAGAGTTTTTTGTTTATAATACAATTTTAATGGATTAATGGATTTTGCTATTGATAATGGAATTTTAATGGACTCATGGAATATTCTATTTATTTTAAAATTTCAACATATAAATGGAACATGCTATTAATAATAGAATTTCAATGGACGAGTAGAATTATCTATTAATAATAGAAATTTAATAGATCAATAGATTTTGCTATCTATGATGAACTTTAAATAGATTAATAGATTCTTCTATTAATAATGGAATTTTATACACTTGAAAAAACAATCTAATGGTAGTATTTAATATAATAATAAATTATAAATTGATAAAAAAATTTAATGGATTAATAGAATTTTCTATCAATAATGGACTTTAATAGATTAATGGAGCGTCAATCATAAAATGTTAATGAATTATTGTAATTTTTCGTTTATAATAAAATTTTAATGGATTAATAGATGTTGCCATTAATAATGGAATTTTAATAGACTTATGGAACATTCCATTAATTTTAAAATTTTAACAAGTTAATAGTGCATACTTTTAATAATAGAATTCCAATTGACAAATTTAATTTTCTATTAATAATATAAATTTGATGGATCAATGGATTTTGCTATTGATTAATTTTAAATAGATTTTTCTATTAATAAAAGAATTGAATAGACTTGAAAAAATTTAATGGTAGTATTCAGCATAATAATAAGTTATAAATTGACATCAAAATTTTAATGGATTAATAGAATTTTCCATTAATAATGGACTTTTAATAGATTAATGGAACGTTCTACTAGCAGTGGAATTTCAGTAGACTAATTAAACTTGCTCTCAATCATAAAATGTTAATGGATCATTGGAGTTTTTCGTTTATAATACAATTTTAATGAATTAATGGATTTTGCCATTAGTAATGGAATTTTAATTTTAAAGACTTATGGAACATTCCATTAATTTTAAAATGTCAACAAGTTAATAGTGCATACTATTAATAATAGAATTCCAGTGGACAAGTAGAATTTTCTATTAATAATATAAATTTAATGGATCAATAGGTTTTGCTATTGATTAACTTTAAATAGATTTTTCTATTAATAAAAGAATTGAATAGACTTGAAAAAATTTAATGGTAGTATTCAGCATAATAATAAGTTATAAATTGACATCAAAATTTTAATGGATTAATAGAATTTTCCATTAATAATGGACTTTTAATAGATTAATGGAACGTTCTACTAGCAGTGGAATTTCAGTAGACTAATTAAACTTGCTCTCAATCATAAAATGTTAATGGATCATTGGAGTTTTTCGTTTATAATACAATTTTAATGAATTAATGGATTTTGCCATTAGTAATGGAATTTTAATTTTAAAGACTTATGGAACATTCCATTAATTTTAAAATGTCAACAAGTTAATAGTGCATACTATTAATAATAGAATTCCAGTGGACAAGTAGAATTTTCTATTAATAATATAAATTTAATGGATCAATAGGTTTTGCTATTGATTAACTTTAAATAGATTTTTCTATTAATAAAAGAATTGAATAGACTTGAAAAAATTTAATGGTAGTATTCAGCATAATAATAAGTTATAAATTGACATCAAAATTTTAATGGATTAATAGAATTTTCCATTAATAATGGACTTTTAATAGATTAATGGAACGTTCTACTAGCAGTGGAATTTCAGTAGACTAATTAAACTTGCTCTCAATCATAAAATGTTAATGGATCATTGGAGTTTTTCGTTTATAATACAATTTTAATGAATTAATGGATTTTGCCATTAGTAATGGAATTTTAATTTTAAAGACTTATGGAACATTCCATTAATTTTAAAATGTCAACAAGTTAATAGTGCATACTATTAATAATAGAATTCCAGTGGACAAGTAGAATTTTCTATTAATAATATAAATTTAATGGTTTTTATCTTTAGAACCAACGAAGAACAATTTCTAAATTATAATTTAGTGAATAATAATATTCACAAAGTAAAATATCTTCAACATCAAAAAATATTTTAATACCGGAAAATTTTTAACACCGCTTTAACATCGGAAAAAAATATTTACACCGGCAGCGGTGCTATTTTAACACCGCTTTCGGTGTTTAAATTTAACACCGCAAATTTTAACACCTACACCGCTTTGGACTTACCCCGGTTTTTTTTACAGTGTAGTATTCAGTATAATAATAAATTGATAAAAAAATTTTGATGGATTAATAGAATTTTCTATTAATAATGGACTTTCAATGAACTAATGGAATTTTTCAATTTTTCAGTAAGCAGCAAATTTTTTTCATCAATTCTTAGCTTGAAGAAACCAACCACTATTTTTACGATAAAATGAATAATATATCATCGTTTTAGTTAAATTCTTATACATTTAACATGAAGAGCGGAATGTTTTTTATTAAAACAAAAGGAAGGTAAAGGGGAAAAATAAATAAAGATAGAGGAACTAGCAAGAGCGATTGCATTAATGTTTTGTTCTTTATGTTATTTTTAGCAAAGTAGAGACCACAATTTATTATTTCTGTCTCCTGTAGGGCTTACAAGACACACCTGGATAACGATACTTAGCTTTTTTTGAAAAGATTTACGACATTATATAATTTAACTGTGTCGCTGTGTGTTTTCTTGATCTTCTTTACCCAGTAAATAAATTAGATAAAATGAAATTTAAAAGAAATGTTAAATTGTAATCATAAAATAAAAATAAAAATAATTATTATGATAAACATAATAATAATAATAAAAGTGAGGACAATAACAACAGTAATGCTTAGCAACCGGTATACAAAATGAGATGTTTTATATTTTTTTTTTTTGTGTTTTATTTTTTTATAGTTACAGCAGAAACTCAAGGTATATAGATGCTTAAAGCAGTCGAATGCTCATTGTTCCAGCAAAAACTGTATAATTCCCTTTCTCGGTGTTTCCTGGGCAGTAATAACGAATGAGCGGGCGAACAAGGAGAGAACGGTAGTAACTGCGAGAACAGAGCACTGGAGCATTCGCTTTCATCTGTTGCCTCAAAGTCGCGTTCACTTTTTATTTGCTCGACTCACCGTGCCAACCTTCGTGAAAAGCTCGGGAAGAACATCACGCAAAATAAAAAAATTAAAAATGTCTACATTCAACAAAATTATATCCTATCTGTGTCAGCTCCGGTTTTTATTAACTAACTTCGATTGCTCAAGCTCTAGTTTCTTTTTTTTTTTTTGGAATTAAAATTCACGGGAAGAAATTTTTTATGTAAATTAAATCGTGAGAAATTCTGTAATTTTTGACCTAATTGCATTTTTTTTTAATAATTAGTCACAGATATAATAGAGGAAAATATTGAAGTCAATTGTAATGCATAAGAAAAAAATTTGCTTTGAAATTTGTAATTTTAAAATAAACTCTCTAGTAAGGAGAAGATTTAGCGATCGTGCGCCACCTGTCGGAAATTTTCAACACTAGATTTAATCATAAATATAATGGAAGAAAATATAGAAAAGTATCGTTAATTTTTACTAGTATTAATGAGAATAATTATTTCCAACTTTGAGCTTTGAAATTAAGTATACGTATCAAAAAATACGTAATTTATCGACGAATATTGGGAAGACTGAAAGTAAAAAAAAATTTAAACATTATTTTGACTCATAAGTTATGCTCGAACCTTTTTAAGGTTAAAAGTAATAAACGTAAAAAATTAAGATTAATAATTATTTTTTAAAAAATTATAGTAAAATACAATTACTAAAAAATTAACCTGATTTGACAGGAAAAATTAATCTAAGTATCAAAATTTGTAATTAAGGCGGCGCTGCAATCGCTCTCGACTTATGAGCTGTATAAAAAAGTACACATTTTGATAATCAGTTGTTGCTAAATTTAAGTTAATTTTTTAAAAAAATTTATTTAATTATCATTATAATTAAATTTTATGCTATTAGTTAATCTGAAACTCAAAAATAAATTAAGCATTTAATTTTATCAAACCAAAATCTTTTAAAAAATATAAAACTTATAAAATTGATAATAACATACTAGCAACCTTGCAGTCACTATGTCACTGCCGGGACTTAAGAACTATAAATAAATAAAATTTTGCTTTATTGAATAATGAATTTTGTTAAATTGCACTGTACTTTCTTAACTATTGACATTTATAAAGATATAAGCTGATCCCGATGTTACTCTCATCAAGAGCTTTCATTTGAGTACCCACATGCATTTTTGATATATTTTTCATATATAATATTTATAAATATATGAAAAATTGATGTGGGTACTCAAATGAAATCTCTTGATGAGTGTAATGTCGAGGTGAGCTTATATCTTTAAAAATGTCAATAGTTCACAAGATACAAGGTCATTTCTTAATTAAAATTTATATACATATATGTAATATATATTTTACAAATATAAGCTCATCCCGATGTTACACTCATTGAGACCTTTCATTTAAGTACCCACATGCATTTTTGATATATTTTTCATATATACATATATATAAATATATAAAATATATGAAAAATTGGTGTGGGTACTCAAATGAAAGGTCTCAATGAGTGTAATGTCGGAGTGATCTTATATCTTTGAAAATGTCAATATTACACAAGATACAAGGTCATTTCTTAATTATATATCAAGACCTTTACAATGACACTAAATTTCACTAAAAAATACCGATTTTATCATATAACTATCCTCGAGACAAAATTTTTCTTATTCTTTTAATAATATAGATTAATAATTAATAATATTTTGCGCGCGCTAATTCGCATGAAATTTTTTAATTTCAAACTTATAAAAAGTACTGTTATTAATCACCGTTAAAGCAGCGCCCTAGATAATAATCCAGTCCAGTAATTTTTCCTCCGAATTTAAAAGTAAATTTCTTCCCCGTGTAGGTCGCCAAGGGGGTTTCTCGGTGAAGCACGTCTCGAAATCGCTTGAATATCTATTCAGTCGTAAAAGGGAGTGGGAATTATTCGTATAGGAGCAATTGTAGGATGTGCCCGAGGGATCTCGTACCAGTGCTGGGATCCTGATGTTCTCCCATCACGTGGGAGGCGCTCGACACATAGACATGTAGGATGAACCATCGAGCTATCCAGACATATAGACATGTCAACTTGGTACATGTTCATGTGAAGTAGGTATAATCGGCGACGGCGAATGTTACCATAGAAATTTAATCCACGGGCATTGGAACGGGATAACGCTTACCGATTAGGACGCCGTAGTAGTTGCAGTTGTAGTTGTAGCCGAGTGAGAATGGGCAAATAAAAATGTCGGAATGGCAATTTACTCGTCGACGTTCCCAAAGCTCGTAACCATGCGGTTTAAACGGTATATACCTGTTTTTTACCGGCATTAGGCAACACCCCCTAGGTTCCACGGTAACCTAATGGGAAATCATTTTCCCCAGCCACTCTCATCGGCAGCCCTTCCCCCTAAGGATCAATGCAACTAAATCCTGTCATTTTCGAGCTACGATTTATAAATATAAATATTTTTATTTATTTATTTTTTTATTTATGGAAATATTGTTAGAAGCGTGGATTCTTGAGCAGTTTAATTAGCGATGTAAATTTATCGTAAATTGCAAGTCGCGTGATTGGACGGTAAGCTGTTACTTGCGCTGAGATACGCTGAAGGACTGGTGATTATCGTAACGCGAGTAATAGCGGAACATGCATAAAGTTTATTAGTTTGGTTGTCACCTGGTGCGAGGTAATAATAGTACCGAGTAAGACTGTTAAATCTTTAGAGAAAAAATTCATGGGAATTATTATTGTTATGTAAATTTCTATTATTGACAGAAAATTCTATTGATCTGTTGAAATTTAATTATTGATAGAAAATTTCATTAATCTATTGAAATTCTATTATTAATAGAAAATTTTATTGATTTTTTGAAATTATGTTACTAATAGAAAATTCCTTAAGTATTAATTTCTCATTATTAAAAAAAATTCCATTGATCTCTTGAAATTCTATTATTAATAAAAAAATTCCATTAATCTATTAAAATTCTCTTGTTAATAGAAAATTCCATTGATCCATTGAAATTTTGTTACTAATAGAAAATTTCTTAAGTATTAATTTCTCATTATTAAAAAAAATTCCATTAATCTATCAAAATTCTATTATTGATAGAAAATTCCATTGATCTATTGAAATTCTATTACAAATAAAAAATTTGATTGGACTATTGAAATTCTACTGTTACTGGGAGATTATATAAGTCCGGTTAAGTCCCATCATTAATAGAAAATTCCAATGATCCATTGAAATAATGTTCTTGATAGAAATTTCCATTAGTTTATTAAACCATATATCTTTTAGTCCATTATAGTTCAATTGTTAATGGAGTGTTTCATTAGTCTATTATTAATAAAAAATTCTATGGATCCATTAAAATTCTAAAATTAGTAGAAAGTTCTATTTGTCTATTAGATTCCAATGTTAATGGTAAATTTCAATAGTCCATTAAAATTATATTATTTAAATATTTTATTAAAATTCTATTAGTAATAGAAACTTTTATTGAATAGTTGATATTTCATTAATGATAAAGCTTTCCATTAATCCATTATAATTCCATTATTTATAGAAAATTCCATTGTTCCATTAGAATTCCATTATTAGTGAAAAGTTCTATTAGTCTATTAAAATTTCATCATCAATAGAAAATTCCATTGATCCATTGAAATTCTATCACAAAAAAATTGCCTTAACCCATTAAAAGATTCTATTACTAATAGAAAATTCCATTGTTTCATTAGAATTCCATTATTAATAGAAACTTCTGTAATTTTGCTAGAATTGTAATTCTCACAAGAATTTTTATATAATTTTATGATAATAAGAAGGGGTAGGTAAATCGAAATGCCTACACCAACAATTTAGAGACGAGAAGGCGTGGGAGGATGATTGAAATGATGACACGGGTGAACAAATCGACACGTCGCGGCTCAATTACTGCCGTGAACGAACCTGTAAAGAGAACAAGTCACGAGACAGTGCATCGATTGTAATAAGAGCGCCAAAGGGAATCGGTGAAACGCGATCGCGTGATCGACATACTGATCTATCGCTGTTGCCAACTCATCATCACGTGCTATCGATAACTTCCATTCAGTATAGTGTTATATATTGTATAATGTATAGTGTACAGTGTATACAATACATACAGTTGTACTTCCACTCCTATTACTTTCTCTATAAACTCAAACTCGAAACAGAGAAAAAACGAACAAGGACAAAAATTTTCTTTGAAAATTCTTATTATTTAGGCTACATTTGAAAATACTCTATCTCTAGATACATAATTAAGAAATTACCTTGTATTTTGTGAACTATTGCCAATTTTAAAGATATAAGCTCACCCCAATGTTACAGTTATCAAGACCTTTCATTTGAGTACCCACATCAATTTTTCATATATTTTTTATATTTATATATATTACATATATGTAAATATGAAAAATATATCAAAAATGCATGTGGGTACTCAAATGAAAGCTCTTGATGAGTGTAACATCAAGATAAGCTTATATCTTTAAATATGTCAATAATTAAGAAATGACCTTGTATCTTGTCAATTACTGACATTTTTAAAGATATAAGCTCACCCTGACATTACACTAATTGAGACCTTTCATTTGAGTACCCACATCAATTTTTCATATATTTTATATATTTATATATATGAATATATGAAAAATATATCAAAATGCATGTGGGTACGCAAATGAAAGCTCTTGATGAGTATAACATCAGAATGAGCTTATATCTTATAAAATGTCAATAGTTAAGAAAGCACAGTGCAATTTAACAAACATCTTTTGAAATATTGACATTCTCAAAGATATAAGCTCACCCCGACATAACACTCATCGAGACTTTTCATTTGAGTACCCACATCAATTTTTCATATATTTATATAAATCGTATATATGTATATATGAAAAATATATAAAAAATGCATGTGGGTATCCGACATTACACTCATCGAGACCTTTCATTTGAATACCCACTTCAATTTTTCATATATTTTATATATATTATATATATGTATATATAAAAAATATATCAAAATGCATGTGGGTACTCAAATGAAAGCTCTTGATGAGCGTAGCATCGGGATGACCTTATATCCTTAAAAACTTCAATAGATAAAAAAGTACAGTGCAATTTAACAAGTCATTATTTAATAAAGCAAAGTAACGCTTTGCAAAGTTGCTAGTAATTATAAAAAATAATTAAACAAAATAATATTGAGCTGCAATTTTCAATTCTTAATTTCCCATGAAGTAGATGAAGATATCAAAAAATAAATTTAGGTGAAAAATGTATTTCTTCAAAAGTTATCGTGTTTGTCCCTCTATAAAAAAATCTACGTTAGAAGTGATTAAAACTACTTTTTTTTATGTAAAAATAGCAATTGCGGAATAAAATTGAGACTTAGCAGACCACTTGAAAAAGCTGGACCACTCTGCCCGAGATTGAGTCTAACGCTAGAGAACAAAACCTAACATCCGAGTAAGGACACAAGGATATTGCATTCTTGACTCAAAGCAATTACCGGGGTGTTATCGTCACCCTCCACTTAAGTCTCAGAATCAATAGACACTAAAAACACACTCATCTCCTTTTCCCGTCTGGCATCTATTTTTGTAAAACTTTTCCACCGTAGCATCCCTCCCGGAGAAGAATCCCAAGTCCTATCGCTGGCGTAGGCAAAGGCTCTTCCAACCTCGCCGGCTCTAATGCCGGCTATTCAGCCGCTACAATGCGATCTAGTAATACGATTTTCCGTACTTGTACAGCTCCATCTCTCCGTCTCTTTTCATCTGTCTATTCTATCCTCTCCTGCTGCTTTTCCACAGAGTGTGTACTAGTTGTACTGCTAACACACCAACAATTCGTGTCTGACGAATACCTAGGACACCTGCGCAGTGGGATTCCACGTATGGCTTCCTTGTGTTCTCTGGAGGATTCACCCTCAAGCGAACCTTTTTGCTCCATCCCCCAATACTACGCCACTGTATTACACACTAGATCCTGATCATTCTTCGGCTTTAGAATTCGCCTTTTCTGGAGAAATCAATTAGATAAATAGCCATTGACCTCAACAGGGTGCCTTTAGCCTTTTCAGAAAGTCCTTTTTCC
Source organism: Cotesia congregata (assembly GCA_905319865.3). Taxonomy (NCBI): domain Eukaryota; kingdom Metazoa; phylum Arthropoda; class Insecta; order Hymenoptera; family Braconidae; genus Cotesia; species Cotesia congregata. Next base: position 10,731,365 of record CAJNRD030001118.1, read on the forward strand.
AGCCCTAATGTTGAATCAGTCAGGTTAACTTTCAAAGGTGTCAGAAGTTTGGTGCTAATTAAAAGTTTAGTAGTAAGTCTCAATTTTATTTTACGAGTGATAATTTTACATCAAAAAGGGTATGGATGGCTTATAAAGTAGAATTTTTTAATTTTTATGGAGGGACAAACACGATAACTTTTTTAAAAATCAATTTTTCAACTCAATTTATTTTTTAATCTCTTCATCTGCCTAAAAGGAAGTTAAAGATTGAAAATTGCAGCTTAATATTGTTTTGTTTAATTATAATTAATTTTTATTCGGCGGGCAGTTGGAGAAATTTAGTGTTTTAAGCAGCCATATAGAAAAATTTATTTGTAAATAGAGCTTTAAGACAGCTGATACTATACTCTATTTTGTTCTTTAGCTGACCAAAAGTAATACAGTCCTTAATTGATCCTTCTTTATGATCCACATCAGAACGAAAGAGGGCGTTTGATTCGTATAAAAACAATAACTACCTGCGGGAAAATTTAAACAAAATTAAAAATTGAATTAATTTTGCATGCCTTAGGCGCGATCGCGCAAAAGGATAGAATAGCTCTATTGGGGCCCAAAAATCAAATTTTCTTTCTCGTTAAAAAAAGTTGTATTTTGAATCGATAATCCTTGTACAAAAGTTTAAAAAAAATACACTGATGGTAAGAAGAATGATTAATGAACTAATTAAAAACACTGCTTCTTAAATTAATTGTCAATTTCAGTAAAAAAAACCTGTTTTTAAAAACTTAGAATGGAAGAATCGTCAAAATATTGTGGTGTTGTCAAGATAACTAAAAATATATACAAATTTAAGACTCATTTTTTTTTAGCCCTGTCGTTAAACTTAAATAAAGAACCCTATTCAATATCAAAGCTTGATATTGCTTCGTTTAGTTGTAATTAGAACATTTTGATTGGCATTTACACCGAATTTTCCCATTTTGGTCGTCCATATGTTTATTTGTTTAGTAAACAGAGTTTTCATAGTGACTCTGCGACCGAGACAACGTATGTATGCGTATCTACTTGTAAGTAATTATTTAATTAAGAAATTAAAAATAAATAAACAAATATTAATTAATTTTTTTAGACAACACCCACATGAAAAAACTATACATGGCTGAACATATATGGAAAGTTATATGGGGAATATGTGATCATATATAGCGGCAAAATTATATATATGAAATAATAAATATTTTGTTAATATAATGAAGATATATTTGATTCAATATAAGTTCAAATATATTAGTGCCGTATATTACTTAGTGTATGTTATAAAATATACTATTATTATATAAAAATTACTTATATAGAAAACTATATAATAGATAAATATATTTTTCGTAAAATATATGTTGAGATAGATTATTACTATATACATTATTTTATTGTAAAATACCATACATAATACCAGATATTTATGATATGTCGAAATAGCTCAAAACGGAAAGATTAATAAAAAAAAAAAATTAATAGTTTGTCGCATATCTTATGTTTCAAGAGCAACTTGATCAATCGAGTTTACGGTCGAAGCAAATCTGAATTTTAAAATTCGTAACACATCACGAAATATTTTCTTTTTTTTTATAACTGTTTTTCAGAGAATTATTTGGCCTCAGCATTCTATTGTAATTTTGGTACTAATGCCAATATTAAAATTATATTGAACATATAATTTAAAGTATATTTTAAATTATACTGAAAAATACATTGTTCTTATACTATTTATAATATAGTGTTGATTATAATATGTACGATATATTTAATCATATATAGCTGAAAATATAATTGAAATATATGTTCTGAGTATAACATCAATACATAATACTACATATATTATTATTGTATATATAAAACGGCAAAATTTTACATAAGGATATATAGCTTTTTCATACGGGGCAGATTTATGACATGAGCGTTTAAAGCATTCACATTTGATTTTACCTAATTTTTTTAAATTTATTCTTGTAGTAGATAGTGAATAATTATTGTTTATTATCGTTTGATAAAAAATGATTAAAAAATTGAAAATAGTATTTTTAATTTCTAAAACCAGGAAGTCAAAAAGCGATTAGCTCCAACCTACTATCTCTGAAACGAGAACCGTTGAGTAAGTTTGCTTTGGTCGTTGATCGATCCAGCGGCCTAAGTGTAGGGTGACGATAACACGCCGGTAATTGCTTTGACTCAAGAATGCAATATCCTCGTGTCCTTATACGAATGTCACTTTTTTGTCTTCATCTCGTCAGCCCTGTCTCAATTATCGAGGAGTTTCTCCTCAAACACAGGCTTTGTCTCAAAAATTCTGCAGAAAAATGTCAGAAAATTATCACAAGGTGAAAAAATTCCACAACCGTTTCCAGCATCGTTTGATCATCACAAAGAGTCGCAATCAATGTTTTTAATTGTTTTCGACTCACTCAACACTTGGAATCTTTCGGAGCGGTAGGTCTATGTTGGAGCTGTAGGATAAATTCAATCGATTTACTTTTATCCTTATCATTTGAATCCACCCACGTGGAGTTTAATCCTCGCCTCTGTATAGACATAGATATTGAAAGTTGAAATAGTAGGTTAAATGCTTGAGTTGCAAAATCCCTGGCCATAAGATTCTGATAGACTGGAATAAGCATTGACGATGGGATTCGGGAGATTTAGTAAGAACTGAGGGAATCGGAAAACAATTCCACTGAATTCAGTGGAAGTTCTCGTGACTAAAAGTAATATTGGATAAAAGTGTGTTCATCTGTGTTGGAGGGTTAGTCTTTAAGCTCGTGTGAGTATAAACTGACAGGAGTCGCGTTGAAATGGTATAAAACGTGTACGTTTTTGGCATGGACAGTGATCTCCTGGCTAACGTATTTTATATACTTTTTATAGTGTCTCTTTTTATCCCCTACAAGACACAAGTTTACCGAGTTGAGCGGATCTCTACAAACAACTGACAAAGAAATGTCTGACTGACATATATAGAGGAGAATAGGACAATAGGAGAAAATAAAGTATGAGCTGTGTTGTTTGAGGTGAAAAAAATATAAGTCAAAAGAACTTACCCATGTCGTTGTCACCGGGCACCCCCAGGCTGTCGCTATTGTCGTTGATAAAGGCTTCCGCCGTTGACGTGAATGTCTGAGGTGATAGGGTCAGGTCCGGTCCACTCTCGCTGTCGAATAGCTCCAAATTGCTGTTTCCTTAAATTTAAACACAGTTTATTTATTTATTGAACTGGATATTTCACCTGATGGTTCTTTTATTTGTTATAGGAAAAACTATACTGCACAGAAAGAAAAATTTCTTGGTTGGAGAACAAAATTCTTGGGTCAAGAAAATTTTCGGGTGCCTGATGAAAATTTACTTCTATCTTTATATTTAATTTTTTGAAGCAAGAGAGAAATTTTCTCAAGACAAGATAATTTAGTGGCCGATTGTGATCGTTGTTTGTGCTGAACAAAGTAACAAGGGTACTGCAAATACTGCAAGATTGTTATTATGGTACTTTGTGTGATAGAAATTTTTTTGCAATAAGTATATTCAAAATTGCTGATTACTTGAAAATTAAATACAATTTATTGAGCTAGATTTCTCACTTGAGGTTCTTTTATTTGTTATAGGAAAAACTATACTGGGTCTTGGGGAGAAAGGTGGTTGGGAGGAAAGGTGGTAGATTTTAGGGCGCTACTTGGATAGAATTCAGGGAAAAATTGTGTTATGGTACTAAGTCATATATAGACAGTTCAAAGTTATGAATCGAAGCTTGAAAACGGACACGTTCGAGGCTTCATTAGACAGAAACAGCTTGTCTGACGGAAATTTTTAATCAAACCTGTAGAGCATTCAATTTACTTTGGAAATATAGGTCGTTAAAATTTTTCCGCTAGATTGTTTCGAAGTTTCAAGGAGAAAATGGACTTGGAAAAAGAAAATCAAAAATTTCGATGATCCGTCTTTTGATATTAATATTTAAGACTCAAACTTTTACAATAATTTTTTTACTCTGAATAACAGGTTTAGTATATTTTTGAAAAAAGAAAAAAAGATTTTTATGGTCCAGTTTGATTGTCATGAAAAAATGTTTTGTAATTTTATTGTTTTTCAAAAGTTTAGTGAAAGTTATCACGACAAAATAAATAAAAAATATTTTAATATTTTATTCGGCAAATTTTAAAATTAATTAAAAATTATTTTTTAAATGTAAATTCAAACAGCAGTGACGTAGTATTACATCCGGTGTGCAACGCCATCTTACAGCGAGTTTTAAAAAGATTTATGTTTATATTGTCATCTAAAATAAAAAAATAAATGAGTATTTTATAGTATAGGTTACATTTTATGTGAAATAAGTTATTAAATGTAAAAAAAATTTGGAACGAAGAATAAAAAATTATTTGTGAAAAATTATAATTAAAAAGCGCGCAGATGGCTACTGGCGATATTAAACAAAATACTTGACCAAACCCGTTAAATTATAAGTATTGTTTTGTAAAGCCTTTATCAGATACACTTAAAAGTAATTCGAGATTATTTTGCATTGATTAAAAAAAAATTATCTTTTGTATTTAACAATATTAATTTTTTTAGGTTAAATTCAACTGTTTTGTGATATGTGATCTAAATATAGCAAATATAGAGTATAGCTTAATTTTTATTGGCTCTCAGCTTTGACGGCCATAATGACGTCAGAAGCAATCATGTTTATACACTAAAATTTATTTATTTTTTCTAATTAATTTTTTTTGTTTCACAAAAATTAATGCAGGATTTTCTGTTCTAACGTCCAGGTCAAGAAATGCATAGCTGTCCGATAACTAAAAGAGTTTTAAATTTATCGGGTTAAAAAGAAAAAGATCTCCAATGTAGCCAATGGAGAACTTAGTACCTCTAACTATAGACGTCTAAAAGAGGCGAGGGGTCGGGATCGCCGGCAGGCGGGTCTTATACCCTCGTCCCGAGTTTATTCAGCGCGCGAACCCGAGATATTAATTTTCCCGATGTATATGGATGAGTCCGGACTAGGCCAACGGCGTCGTCGAGGGAGTCTACAACGTAGTTACGTTTCGTGAACGTCGAAGTAAAAAGGGACAGATATACCGAATGGGCAGATATACCTTATAAGGGTCGAGTTCCCCAGCCACCATTCCTATTCGGCTAGTTAAATTGATATCGATCGTCGACTAGAGAATATCGTTAGCCTTATCTCCATTCTGCCACGCAAATAACATTTTAAAACGTAACATTCTTATACGTTGTTCCCCCTTTAGCCTTCCCCTAACCCTAACCCTTATATTAAATTTATACTCGGGTGGATTACACCGTAAAAGTTTATCATCCAGCATCTATAGGATCTGGAAAGTTGTTTGTGGCTAATCAACTTCTAGGGAGGAGAAGACTCAACACTTGTTGTTGTTTTTATGTTTAGATTTTTTTAGGGACATTCAGCTGTAAGTATACTTTATTAAAGTACCAAAAGAATTACCAGAGTTAACCTTATACAAGGATGTTCATTCAGGTACAAGGAGCTGCCTGGAGAGTAGCTGACGATATGCAAATTATACGACGTCCGTAGTATCTTTTGTATCGTAGTTTCCTGGGAGTGGTATTATGAAACTTAAGCCGTAGAGCACAAGTGTCGCGTTACGAGTCCGACCTCATCCTCTTGGTACTTGGTACTTGTCTTCCTTACTTTTTATTCTTCGAGGCTGTTTTATCCGTTGCGACCATAAGCTCAAGCACCTTTACTTAGCAGCGATACTTGTCCTGGGAAATTTTCTTTTCAGTCGAACCAACTTTCAATGTCAATTGGACTTGAATATTTGTCTGTTTATACTCGGGATAAAATGACAATATAAAATATCTGATAGGTGCATATTTGGTCTGATAAAATCTTATAGGTCATTTTTTCTGTATTTAAAAATATTTCAATATGTGATAGGCAAATTAGCGATATTAGGTCAAACTGAGGAACATCTAAAATATCGTGCTTTATATGGCTTACAATATCAATATTAAGCTTGATATGTCAATATTAACCATGATATGGCTTAATATATCAATATTATGCTTTGCATCACTTGATATCTTGATATTAAGTAGCTTGATATGGCTTGACATACTTTTATGAAGCTTGATAAGTCCACATTGAGCTTAACATGACATGATATGTCCGTACAAAGCTTGACATCTCTTGTCACATCAATGTTAAGCTTGATATGGCTTGACATGTCTTTATAAAGCTTGATATGTTCATATTAAGCTTGATGAGTTCGCCTCAAGCTTAACATGGCCTGATATGATCCTAGAACGCTGAACATGACTAGACATGTCCGTATGAAGCTTAATATGTTCATATTAAGCTTGCTATGGCTCCATGTCAATATTAAGCTTGGTGTATCTAAATAAATCTTGATATAGCTTGTCATGTCAAGGTTGAGCTTAATATGGCTTGACATGTCCTTATAAAGCTTGATATGTTCATATTAAGCTTGATGAGTTCACATCAAGCTTAATGTGGGTATATATGTCCCTTGAATGCTTAATTTGACCAAACATGTCCGTATAAAGCTTGATGGATCCATATTAAGAATGATATGTTAATATTGAGCTTGATATGTCTGTATAAGGCTTGACATGGTTTGTCATGTCAATGTTGAACTTAATATGGCTTGAAATGCCCTTATAAAGCTTGATAAGTCCACATTAAGCTTAACATGACATGATATGTCCATACAAAGCTTGATATCTTTTGTCATGTCAATGTTAAGCTCGATATGGTTTGACATGTCCTTATAGAGCTTAATAAGTCCATAGTAAGCTCAACATGACATATTACGTCCTAACAAAGCTTGGTATCGCTTATCCTGTAAGTGTAAGCTCGATATGGCTTGAAATGTTCTTATAAAGCTTAACATGTTCACTTCAAAATTAACATGGCTTGATATGTCCCTGGCATGTTCAACATGACTAAACATGACTGTATAAAGCTTAATGGATCCATTTTAAGCTTGATATAGCTTGATATGCCTGTATAAGGCTCGATATGGCTTGTAATGTCAAGGTTAAGCTCAATAAAACTTGAGATGCCCTTATAAAGCTTGATAAGCTCATAGTAAGCTCAACATGACATATTACGTCCTAACAAAGCTTGGTATCGCTTATCCTGTAAGTGTAAGCTCGATATGGCTTGACATGTCCTTATAAAGCTTGACATGTTCACTTTAAGCTTAACATGGCTTGATATGTCCCTGGCATGTTCAACATGACTAAACATGTCTGTATAAAGCTTGATGGATCCATTTTAAGCTAGATATATCTGTATAAGGCTCGATATAGTTTGTCATGTCAATATTAAGCTTAACATGGCTTGACATGTCCTTAAAAAGCTTGATATGTTCATATTAAGCTCAATGAGTTCTTATTAAGCTTGCTATGCTTTAATATGTCAATACTAAGTTTAATATGGCTTAACATGTTCATATCAAGCTTTATATGGCTTGATGTGTCAATATTAGGCTTTTATGATTTAATATACCAGAATTAACCTTGACATGACTTGATAGGTCCGTATATATTTTTTAAATGACCCAATATTAAAATTTCCCTTATAAAGCCTCATTAGAAATCTTTTCAACAGTTATCTCCAAAAATCCCAAATATCTATAGCATAATTATGATATAATAAACAATGTATTTACTAAATCAAGTGCGCACCAGTAGATCAGTTGGAATTAGGGTGAGCGAGAATATCACCGATTAATTTAATACTCCTTTAGGAAGTAGCGTCAACGTGCCTTGCACATTACCAACCAAGATAATCCAATCGCTCCGGCATGCTCGGTTATCAATTCTCAGGCGTAGTAATCATGGCATTGTAATTAATGTGCCCCAATTAAGGTGATCAGGAGATCCATACCAGTGGAAATACCGAGATTGCTCACTGATGCCTTGAAGCCAAATCCAACGTTACTTTTTTAATAATTTCATCTATCCAATATCTTGCTTTTTTATCTTGTTCGTCGTGGAAGTTAAAAACTTTGAAAAGGGGCAGCATATTTCCATGTTACGACCCGAGCCAATTTTCGTAATCGCGGAACCGTGAAATGCATTCGAATCGAGACGCTTCCGACATGTTGACATATCGATGGCAACCCAACCGTGCGTGAGGTTGCCTCTGCCTTGTTCCTCGAATTAATACTTTGTCTCTTTGTAGTTCTATACCATAAGACATTATAGTTTGGTAATGTATTCAATTCATTCGAATTCATGCCCCGAAAGCACTTGGCATAACCATCAACCGGAGTATTACCCAGTATCAGAAGCTTAGAAATGACCACATGCATGCTAAACACCGACTATAAAACGGAGTAATGTCACCATCGACGTTACTATCATCCGCAAAATGAAAGATCGAGGACAAGTAGTTCACTGTTAACTGTTCAGAGAAGCTCAGAGGAAGTTATCAAAGAAAATGTTCTGTTTATACTTATTATTCTATCCATCAATTTGATTAGCTCCCACTCAGCTCGGAAAACAACCAGCTTTTATTTTATCTCAGTGTTTTAAATTTCATTTTCCCGGAGTAAGTACCGCCCACCTCTTTTGCTTATCCGACGGCTTTTAATCAACCCTCAGTACCACGGTAATTGCTTAATACCTTGCCGAGCTTTGTTCCCACCAGCCTCGTCAGGGTACGAGGGGGCTAATTCGAATTTAAAATTCCGGGCTGTGCTTTGCGTCCCGGCCCCACACCAGGATCCTACCGGCGTCATCAGGATTGCTCTGTCGCTTCTCATACTCCTGGCTCATATGTGTTGGGATGGCCCTCCAGTTACTGCTGCTTTATTCATGCCTTGTTCGTACTATCACAAAGAGCTGCATCATAATTCTTCGGCCATTATCATACGCGGCGACTCTCGATCGTGTAAAAGAGGGGAGAGTGTTTGCTCCTTGATTCGATCATGATAACAAGAATACGTGAAAAGACAATTTTTTTTTAATTACAGGAATTAAGGGACATTCTGCAATTTTTTTTATCTAATCTATATTGTTAAAAAAATAAGAAAAATTTTATGTCCAGAGTAGTCATATGATAAAATCGGTATTTTTTAGTGAAATTTAGTGTCATTCTAAAGGTCTTGATATATAATTAAGAAATGACCTTGTATCTTGTGTAATATTGACATTTTCAAAGATATAAGCTCACTCCGAAATTACACTCATTGAAACCTTTCATTTGAGTACCCACATCAATTTTTCATATATTTTATATATTATATATATATATATATGTATATATGAAAAATATATCAAAATGTATGTGGGTACTCAAATGGCAGCTCTTGATGAGTGTAACATCGGGATGAGCTTATACATTTAAAAACGTCAATATTTAAGAAAGTACAGTGGAATTTAACAAAATTCATTATTTAATAAACCAAAATTTTATTTATTTATAGTTCACAAATCACGGCAGTCACATAGTGACTGCAAGATTGCTAGTTACAATTATTTTAATAATTATGCATGCAATGAAATGAAATATTAAAAAGTGCCATTATTTTTACTGTATCATTAAGTTAAAAAATAATAATCGGTAATAATCAAGAAAATGAATGATTAATTTTTGTTATTTTGAGATATTTATATATGAGAAATTTTAAATTGCCATGTCTCAAAGGAAAAAATTGGGTTGGTAGTTGAATAAAAAATTAATTTTTGCTTTAAAACTTATAATTAAAAAATGAACTCTCTGGTAAGGAGAAAATTAATTCATCATGCGCCACCTGTCGGAAATTTTTAAAACTAGATTTGATAATAAGTAAAATGCACGAAAATATAGACAAGTAATATTAATTTTTTCTGAAGTAGGTTGAAAATTGGTTAAATATTGTTTGTAAAAATGTACTTTAATGACATTAGTAATTTATTTTCTATTAGCTATTATTTTATCTATATTTTTAAGTAAAATGTCTTTGATAAATTAATTAAACATTCAATTTTATTAAACTAAAATCTTTTCCAAAATAAAAAGCTTATAAAATTAATTATAATATTCCATCGTAAAAATTTATGAAAAATGATTATAATAGGAACATATTTAAGATAGGAATTTTTAGAATTTTTTACAATATAATTTATTATCAATAGAATTCATTAAGAGCTCGTAGAAATAAAAAAAAAAATATTGAGGCAACTATTTGTAAATAAAAATTTCAATGAAAAAATGAATAATCCACTTGAAGAAATTTTTTTCAATTTATTTCTGAGTAAATTTCACTTCTGACGCATTCAACCAATCAATAATAATGCATCCCGCAAATTTTTCATATTGTATGGCTACCTCAAAAAAGGGTAAAATTGAAAAAACAAAAATTTAAAGTAAATAGTAGCTTAAAGCAATTAGCTAACAAGCAAATGGAACTGAGTACGTTCAATATTGAAGTAAGACTAGAACTCGTCGGAAGTGAATTCAGGTATTTCATCATGTAGCCGAAAGCTCAATATTGACTTGACACGAGTAATATTAAACTGCAATACACATCGATATCTGCATTCGGAAACTCAACTCCGACACTAGAATCCATTTGCGGATTACGGATGACATCGATAAGTCGCTCCGACTGGAGGTTTTAGTGATCGGTCGTTGTCATTGTAGTTGTTGAGTCGAGTCATTGACAATTCCACCGACTCGGCCTGGAGGTTCCAGAGGCCGGCTCCAGTAAATTCAGATCCGACGACAGTCCATTTCGTGTCCAGTCAAACGAAACTCAATGCTCAATGCAAGTACTTGGTAATCAGACGGCGAACTCGTTCGCGCGTGACGTCCATTGTCGTCCGAAATGCTCTACGGCGGAGACCTACATCCTTTTGCTCTCAAAAGTCAATTGCTGTTTTATGCCAGCCGACCTCTTTGGTATGACCATGACTGGCCTCACCCTCAACCTTGCTTTCATGTGAAACAACACAATTTCTTCAAAGGAAGAACTTGAATTTCCCTTTAAAGGATCAAACTCTAAAGAGCATCACTATCTTATCCCCGGGTTAGATTTTCCATAAAGGCTTTATCGTCGGTCATTCTTTTACGCTATGCTGGAAAAACCCCCGATTCTTCTTTGGCGACCGCTACAAAGGCACACTCAAGGTGGGGCTTAACTCAAGAAGCTTTAGGGTCGGAGTCATAGTTAGAGTCATTGCTTTTGGCTGAGCTTCTGATTGGAAGCGAATTTTTTAGAAAAATGAACGATTTGACAGGAATTGTAAGACATTTTACAAATCCTGATCTAATTACAATTTTTTCAATAATTAGTTACAAAATATTACAGATATAATGGAGAAAAATATTTATGAAGTCAATTGTTATGTAGTATAGAAAGAAAATTGATTAAAAACTGATTTTGGCTTTAAAACTTATAATTTGAAAATCAACTCTCTAGTAGGGAGAAGATTTAGCGATCATGCGCCATCTCTCGGAGATTTTTCAAACTAGATGTTAATTTCTCTAATATTGACAAATTTTCGAATACTAATGATAGTCACTCTGCTCATATCCGTCAATAAAATATTTATAACTATCGACACCATGCACCCCACGCTTTTTTTTAAATAAAATACATTTTTTTCGAGGCGGCGCTGCAATCGCTCTTGACTATCAGCTGTACAAAAAATTAGACATTTTGATGATCAATTGTTGCTTAATTACAGTTAATTCTAACAAAACTTTTATACAATTATCATTATAACTCAATGTTATCCAATTAGTCAAATATTAATAGTAAAAATGTACTTTAATGACCTTTATTATATTTTTTATTACTAGCTATTATTCTATATATATATAATAGGTTATGCCAAAATGTAACTTCCGTGAAAAACCTTTTAGAATTGGAATTTTCAGTTCCGCTTTTGAAATCAGCTGTGTTCAGACCTTTCCTAAGATATTTTGGGGTAAGACGATAAATTTGATTTTCATAGAATTTTTTAGCAGGCGGTTTAATGGGACACTTCCAGTCAAAATTTGAATTTTCAGCGGGACCGCCCAAACTAAGCTCCGGTTAAAAAATTCTATGAAAATCAAATTTATCGTCTCACTCCAAAATATCTTAGGAAAGACCTAACCAGAGCTGCTTTTAAAAGCGGAACTCAAAATTCCAATTTTAAAAGGTTCCTCACGGAAGTAACATTTTGGCACGCCCTAATTGGAATTTTGAGTTTGGCTTTTAAAAGTAGCTCTGTTTAGGTCTTTCCTAAGATATTTTGAGCGTAAAGGATTTATTTGATTTGTATAGAATTTTTCAACAGGAGTTTTGTTCGGCCAAATTTTGAAATTTTGAAATTTCAACAAAAATAGCCAAACAAAACTCCTGTTAAAAGCGGAACTCAAAATTCCAATTCCAAGAGGTCTTTTCTAATAAAATCAACTCCTTAGATTACATTTGAGTCTTGTAATTTTTTTTTTTTTTTTCTTAATTTGTTTAAAGTCGCATAAACTACTAAGGTCATGAGCGACTACGGTAGGGGGTAAACTTTTGAGATTGGAACTCGTTTTTTATTTCTTGGGCTGAGCAGAATAATACACTTAAATATTGAAAATATTAATTGGTGTACGCCGGACTCGAACCCGGTCCAATGCTTTGGTAAGCAAGGGCCGGATCCGATAGGCTACTGCGCGCCTTGAGTCCTGTAATTATTCAGTAAATTCTAAACAAAATGTTTTTCCGTAAAGCTTCTGGCACAAAACGTCCAGGCTACTAGTTTGATGACGTGAAGGGAATTCCCTCTACCCCGTATATCTTGGCAATATAACGATAATCCATAAGTAAATATCAGGCAGGATGACAGGAAGGACATCTCACCTGTTTTGTGTCGGCTGTTGCTCTAGGAGAGCCTGAGGGATCTTCTGTTTGGTAAATATCATTTTCGTTGTCCTACTAGGGCACACTGGTGGTGTTGCTAAACATCGGGTGTTGCTCTATGCACTATACACTTGTGGATTCGGGAAATAATTACTGGAGTATACACAGGGAGCTTGCTGGAAGGTACGCCCTGAAGTTATTGTAAAAACTATCAGGCTTACGTCTATCCTAGAGATATTTTTCTCGGGACAAATCCTCCGGGCGAGGTTTACGGCAGCTCGTTATTTCTGGATTAAACTTATCTGGAGGTACTTTTGTCTGACGTTGCACCGATGTCGATGCTCCACGGCAATTTCCAGGAAATCCCCAGCCCATTAAGAAGCTTTTTGCTCCTTTATGTGTTGCGCAACATAATCGAATATCGAATTTCCTGTTTTTCGCAAAGTTTATTTTGTAAAACGTTGAGGATTTTCGTAATAAATATTTCGGAATTCTCGACGGCCATCACCAATCAGAGAAACTTTATCAGAGTCTTAGCGCTATCTGTTAGTGCAACTGGTTCGCAGTACTGGCAATCGGCTTAGCTAGAAACTTACCCAACAAGCTAGAGGCTGAGTAACTAACCGACTTACAGGTTTCGACTTTAATTGTTTTTTAATCTTATTTATTATCTTGCAAACTAACTTGTATTGCATTTAACCAATTATTATTATTGTTCGGATTATAACAATACCAGACTTGAATAGTAATGTAAATTAAGCTTCCAGAACTGGCTGAAGCCGCTTTCTGTAAGGAAATTTAAGTGGCTGAGAATTCCTATGACTACTTGTAAAAATTTTTATCAGTTTCAATGTAGTTCCAGAAAATACAATAAATTTCATGCAAATTACTCTACATGAAAGAGAATTTTTATTGGACGTATTGTCAATATTATTTTTAATTTTATTAGCTTTATTTTATGGAAAAGATTTTAGTTTGATTAAATGTTCAGGTAATTTTTGAGACTTGATTTATTTTTTAAGGTTATTTTACTTGGAAATATATATAGAATAATAGCTAATGGTAAAAAAAAATAATGAATGTCATTAAAGTATATTTTTACAAATAATATTTAACTAAATGCTTAAAATTTAATTATAATGATAGTTGGATGGAAGTTTTGTTGAAATTATTCGTAATTGAGCAACAACTGAACACAAAAATGTGTAATTTTTTATACAGTTGATAAGTCGAGAGCGATTGCAGCGCCGCCGATAGGTCGGTGGATAATCCCGGTACTTAGATCAATTTTTACTGTCAAATCTGGTTAATTTTTTAGTAATTTGATTTTACTGTATTTTTTCAAATATAATTATTAATATTAATTTTTTACGTTGATTATTTTTAACCCAGTTCAGAAAAAATTAATATTACTTGTCTATATTTTCTTTCATTTTATTTATTATAAAATCTAGTGTAAAAAATTTCCGACAGGTGGCGCATGATGACTTAATCTTCTCTTTACTAGAGAGTTTATTTTTTTAATATAAGTTTCAAAGCAAAAATCAATTTTTTGACTTTAAAGACACACAGAAAGAAAAATTTCTTGGCTGGAGAATAAAATTTTTGGCTCAAAAAAAAATAATTAGAAAGAAAAATATTTTCTTGGCTTTTTTTTGTGTATTAATCTTAATTTTTTACGTGGATTATTTTGAACCCAGTTTAGAAAAAATTAATAGTACTTGTCTATATTTTCTTCCATTTTATTTATTATAAAATCTAGTGTAAAAAATTTCCAACAGGTGGCGGCATGATAACTAAATCTTCTCATTACTAGAGAGTTCATTTTTTAATTATAAGTTTTAAATAAATTTTTTGTCTTTAAAGTTATTATTATTAATTTTTTACAATTTTTTTCTCATATATATGATCAAAAATTGCAATAAAAATCTATTTTTACCGTCAGACTTGATCATATAGTACCAAATCAACCTATATTAGAAACTATTATTATTATCACAGAAATGGAAGTTAAAGTCGTTGGCATTCCCATAAAAATATCAGTTTCAGATTAAGAATAATATGTTATCGTAACAAAAGGTGCGGAAAACGAATGGAGCAAAGTAGTGAGTGGGAAGCGCATCGTACTATGAAAATTTATTCTCCGTAGATCAGAGACTAGTGGGGGGAGGCCAAAGGGTGTGTAGTTGGCATAAAGTCAAACGGCATTAATAATTTACGTAGTTTTCGTCTGTGGTCGCAACACACACCCACCCACCCGCACATTCATATACATATAGCCAAACTAAAACCGCACCCCTTCGCTCCGACTCTTCTAGCCACAATAATTTCTCTCGTTGCGATATGCACCGAGTGAACCCGATTGTGCATACTTGGATGTTGGTAGTAGTGTTGCCGATTTTCGATTTTCTCATCATGTACACACAGATTTTTAGTCTACCTCGGCCTCTACCCCCGAGAGTGTTAACCGAAATCCCGCGCCAAGCTCCCACATACAGAATGTATGAATTGAAGCCCCTAGATACCCACCCGCCACCGGCGTTCGAAAAACACGAGGATTTATAGTGAGCTAGAGGGCCAACGGTGCATTTCGTTAATTATTTCCCGACCTACGTGCACCGTTTCTCCCGTTGTAGCTCCCTCATTTCACTTCCCGTTATACACAAACGACCTATATATTTATCTCGAATCAAATCTGCCTGCCAGATATTTATCTCCGTTCCCGAAAGAATACCCGTCAATGTAGATTCTATCCGGCTAAAATAATTAGTAATTTTATCTTCCTTTGAAGTGTCAGTTGGTTGTTGCTTTCCGTGAAAAAATTTTCTTATTAAGCCATATGTAATCCATACATATTAGGGATAAAAAGTATTTTTTTCCGTGCATAAAAAGAGTGGTTTTAATGGCTTATAGCCAGATTTTTCAAATTTTAATGAAGGGACAAACACGATAACTTTTTTAAAAATCAATTTTTCAACTCAATTTTTTTTTTAATCTTTTCATCTGCTTAAAGGAAAGTTAAGCATTGAAAATTACGGCTTAATATTGTTTTGTTTAATTATAATTCATTTTTGTTGGAGAAATTTTCTGTTTTTTGAGCAGCCATAGAGAAAAATTTATTTGTAAATAGAGCTGTAAGACAGCTGATACTATACTCAATAGCGTTCTCGTGTTGACGGAAAGTAATACAGTCTTTAATCGGTCTTTTTTTATGATTCACTTCGGAACGAAAGAGGCCGTTCAATTCGTATGAAAACAGATATTATCCACGGGAAAATTTATATAAACTTTAAAATTGAATTGTAAATGCAATTTCTTGTAAATTATTTGTAATTAACTTATTAAAATTGTTTTTCAACTTATTCTTATAGTTTACAGTAGATAATTGCTATTTTATAATAAAAAAATAATAGTTTAAAGAAACTAAAAACACGCTTTTTATAGAAAACCAAACTAAAAAATAGAAAATAAATTTAAATTAAGAATAGTGTTAAAAATTTCAATAAATATAAATTAATAATAGTGTAAATAAAAAAAAATGTATTTTATTTTAAAAAAAAAGCGTGGGGTGCTTTTTAAGATATTATCAAAATGATAATCACTCTACTCATATCTGTCAATAAAATATTTATAACTATTGACACCATGCACCCCACACTTTTTTTAAAACAAAATACATTTTTTTTATTTATACTATTATTAATTTATATTTATTGAAATGTTTAACACTATTTTTAATTTAAATTTATTAAAATTTATTTTCTATCTTTTAGTTTGGTTTTCTATAAAAAGCATGTTTTTAGTTTTTTTAAACTATTATTTATTGATCTTTAGATCAGTGATTACACTGATAAAGTTAACCAAGCATTGAAGAGTCTATAGGTATACCGCTGTATACCTTGGTTAAAGTTGATAATCAAAATTGCCAGCTCTTATCGTAACAATTATAATTATTAAGCAGTCGTTAAAATTAAATAAAAATATTTTTATTTTATTAAAAAGTTATTCAATAATTTTTAAAAACAATATATTTTTTACTATAAAATTTTATCAATTTATTGATTCAATATCCTCAATTTTCCTCTTAATAAATCTGCCATGTTTGCACTTGGTGAAAAATTTTGATATTTGGAAATTAAAATTAACACCAAGTCCTGTCTTATCGACTGTAGAGAAAAATCATAAAAAATTAAAATTAAGTTTCTTACCTTATCGACTATAGAAGAAAATTATATAGATTAACAAAAATCATATTTTGCAACTTGAAAAATGGAATAATTTTATCAAATTAGTGTATTGTCATCGGTCCTCGATAAATCTACAAAGTTTGAAGGAAATCTGGCCGTTTAAAGTGGATCAAAATCGCGCCCAAAGAAGTCGGTTACAAACATACAAACATACATACAAATGAAGCTAATAAAAAGCGTGTAAAAAAGCGGTTTAATGGCTTATAGCGCAGATTTTTCAAATTTTTATGAAGGGACAAACACGATAACTTTTGAAAAAATACATTTTTTAACTCAATTTATTTTTTAATCTCTTCATTTGCCTAAAGGGAAGTTAAGCATTAGAAATTGCAGCTTAATATTGTTTTATTTGAATATAATTAATTTTTATTCGACTGGCGGAGAAATTTTCTGTTCTTTGAGTAAAGGTAATACAGTTTTCAATTGGTTCTTTTTTATTCACATCGGAACAGAAGAGCGCATTCGATTCATATTAAAACAAATGCTATCGGCGGGAAAATTTAAACAAACTTATTAAAATTATTTTTTAAATTTATTCTTGTACCATACAGTAGATAATTATTTTTTTTCTTGTAAAGTTTGATGTAAAATTAAAAAAAATTAAAAATAGAATAAGTTATTAATGAAAACGTTGGGAATTTTTCACTGTATTGGACTAGATATGGACAGATTTAATGTCAAGCCATATGAAAAACTCTCTTAACGATATTTTTCTTTTGCAGAATCTGTAAAATTAATTTATATCTTCTATTTCCAGCGAATCCCTTGAAAGAGGGAAGCTGACAATAATTTTCTGGTTTTACGGGCAGTTTCGTTAGCAGCTTCGAAGCATCTTCTAGGAATAGGGAGGTCAAGGCTTGAAAAAAAAGAGAAGAGTAAGAACAGAGGAGTTGATCCTTGTGTAGTTGGATCAGAGTTAAAATTGAATCGGGTTTAACGAAGCAGAAGCAACCTTAGGAAGAAGAGAAGGAGCGCAGAGAAGCTTGATTTTTTTCAGGTTGAACTTTATTTATTTTTCCTTTTTCACAAAGTTGGCTTTCTTTATTTCTTTGTCGTACAGGAGCTAACATAACATACCATGCCATACCGACGGCACACGTTTTTCGACAGCCATTCACGTTCGTACTTTCTTCTGGGGAACTTGTGCACGTACACTTCCCCTGGCTACGTGTCCTTTAACTGAGTCTTAAATACGTGACGCCAGGATAATGGGGAAGATTTCACAGCCGAGATCCACCGTAAACCGTACGTACCAACTACCAACAGTGTGCTACCCTACCAGCGGCTCGGCAACTCTCTCAGCTTCCACGTGAATTCGATTCTCCCAAGAGTTACTTTAACTTTTACTGACAATCTTTGACTGTCACGACAAATACAAAAATGTCATTTTATGTCTGAGTGGTAAAGTAGTCAACAGACTTGCCCGAAAGATTTTGTAATAAAATTAAAATTTTTTATTAAATTAAATTCAGAGGAAAAATTACCCTAGATCATAATTTATTAATAAATTATTATTTAATATATTATCACAGAACATTATTATTAATTTTATAGGTTTTATATTTAAGAAAAAATTTTAGTTTAAGAAAATTAAATTTTTAACTAATTTCTGTGATTTAATTTATTTTAAAATATATATAGAATAATAGATAATGGTAAAAAAAATGACGAAGTGCATTTTTACAAACAATATTTAACTAATTGCATAAAATTCAATTATAACTGATGATAAAATTGTGTAATTTTTTATACGGCTGATAATTAGATCAATTTTTATTGTCAAATCCAGTTAAATTTTTAGTAATTTGATTTTACTGTAATTTTTTCGAAAAAAAATTATTAATCTTAATTTTTTACGTTTCTTAATTTTAATCCACTATAGTAAAATTTAATAGCACTCTTTTTCCTTTATTTTATTTATAATTAAATCTAGTGTTAAAAATCTCCGATAGGTGACGTACGATCGCTCAATTTTCTCCCTATAAGAGACTTAATTTTTAAAATATAAGTTTCAAAGCAAAAATCAATTTTGAATCAAATTGTGTAACTTTTTATGCAGCTGATAAGTCGAAAGCGATTGCAGCGCCTCAAAGTTTGTAGATAGTTCTGGTAATATTAATTTTTACCGTCAAATCTGGTTAATTTTTTAGTAATTTAATTTTACTGTAATTTCTCAAAAAATAATTATTAATCTTAATTTTTACGTTTATTATTTTTAATCCAATTCAGAAAATTGATAGTACTTGTCTATTTTTTCTTTCATTTTATTTATTATAAAATTTAGTGCAAAAAATTTCCGACAGGTGGCGCATAATAACTTAATCTTCTCCTTACTAAAGAGTTCATTTTTTAATTATAAGTATTTTATTTATTATAAAATTTAGTGTCAAAAATTTTCGACAGGTGGCGTATGATAACTTAATCTTCTCCTTACTGAAGAGTTCATTTTTTAATTATAAGTATTAGAGCAAAAATCAATGTTTTTTTCAATTTCCAACTCAATTTATTCCTCATAAATGTCAATTTCAAATTTCTCATACATTACAATATCAAAATAACAAAAATTAATGATTAATCTTCTTAATTATTACAACTTGTTATTTTTAACTTAATAATACACTAAAAATTAATAGTATTTTTCAATATTTCATTTTATTGAATGTAAAATTATTAAAAGAATTGTAATTAGATCACGAATTAGCAAAATGTCCAATTCCTCTAATTTCCACATCAATATCCTCGTACATGATTATTATTCGAAAAAACTTTTAAATCACCAGTGCCTGCTTACTTCTTTTTATTAGTTCCCATAATACAACTTGTTGTTCTTTTTCTTATTATATTTCTCTCCTTACTCCCTAGCATCCTCTTCTTTTTGCTATCCGGTACGTCTAAATCGAGACTGCGATTGTTTTCTTGACTGCAGAAACGCCTCGATTTTACGTTCCCATTCCTTTTCGAGCAGTTTAAGTTTTTTCCGGTCCCTTTTCCAGCTCGAGCCCCTGGGCGTCCAACTTATAACGAGAATAGCTCTTGGAGAATAAAACTTTTCGCTAACTTTCGCATATTCCTTTCAGCGGGAGCGTACTCGTGTGTAAGCGTCGTGCCGGCTCGCTGGTACAATTTTTCCCATTTCCTGTAAATTTTTTCAGGAAGCAAAGCTTTTTTCTCCAACCTAAGTGTTATCGACTTTGACTCTGGACTGAAAATGTCCGCCCGGCCCTCATGTAATTTTTAAGTATTGAGAATCGATGCATTTGCATGTTAAATTTAACAAAGCCACCCGTATCATAATTTGTCGAGTTAAAATGACGGGAAGAATAGCAAACAGGGCGGCTCTTTCCGCTTTATTTTTCCTACATATTCACTTGGAAAAGCTGCCGGGGATAATGTGCATCGAGTTACTATCTCTTCTCTCTGGTGATGCCGGTCTTTTGTGAATACTAATGATGCCGCGGCTTCTATTAAATAATAATCACAATAATAACGACGATAATACGATGGTAGTACGTATGTTATATGTGGTGTATTTTGTTGGTACGTGTACGCTGATCCCTCTCATAATTGGAAAATTTCAATGACCGAGCGTCATGGTTATTCAAAAATTCATCCTCAGTGAATTTCAATGCATTGAATTTAATACGTTCCCGCGTTTGACAGATTTCAATTTATAAATTCGCAAGCTATTTGCCTATCCGAGCTATGAAATTTCAATCTCTGGAAGATTAAAGTCCTTTATAGAGAACTTTTCCCCGGGGTGGATAATTTGGGGACGTGAAATAGCTTGTTTTTGAACTACACTGAAAAAAAGTATGATTGCTCCCAAAATAAAAAAATAGTTTTAATAATAACTTAGTTAGAAATAAATTATAGGAAATTTATTTTTTTATAGTTCAATTTTAAAGCTTGTTTAAATTTTCCCGCGGATAGCATTGATTTTCATACGTACGCCCTCTTTTGTTCCAGTGTCAATCATAAGAAAGGACTAATTAAAGACTGTATTATCTTTAGCCAGCCAAAGAACACAATTATAGTATCAGCTGTAGTAAAGCTCTATTTACAAATAAATTTTTCTATACGGCTAAAAGGACGAAAAATTGATCCAACTGCGAACCGAACAAAAATTAATTATAATTAAACAAAACAATATTAAGCTACAATTTTCAATCCGTAACTTCTATTAAAGCAGATGCGGGGGTTACAAAATTAATTGAGTTGAAAAATTGAATTTTTCAAACGTAATCGTGTTTATTCCTCCATAAAAATATGAAAAATCTACACTGTGAGCCATAAAAACGACTTTTTATGTAAAAATAGCAATGATTTACTCTTAACTCTTAATGATTAACTCTTAAAATAAATTAAAAAAATAATTTTAACAAGTTAATAAATCAATTACAAGAAATTGCATTTACAATTCAATTTTAAAGCTTGTTTAAATTTTCCCGCAGATAGTCTTTGTTTTCATACGAATTGAATGCCCTCTTTCGTTTCGATGTGAACCATAAAAAAGACCAATTAAAAACTGTATTACCTTTTGGTCAGCCAAAGAACACAATTGAGTATAGCATCAGCTGTCTTAAAGCTCTGTTTACAAATAAATTTTTTATATGGCTGCTTAAAGGACAAAAAATTCCTCTGCCAGCAGAATAAAAATTAATTATAATTAAATAAAACAATATTAAGCTGCAATTTTCAATCCTTAACTTCTCTTAAGGCAGATGAGGAGGTTAAAAAATAAATTGAGTTGAAAAATTTATTTTTTCAAAAGTTATCGTGTTTGTCCCTCTGTAGTAGTCATTAAAACCATTTTTTTATGCACTGCATAAAAAATCTAATTTTTTTCATCAGAGTCATAACTGCAGCACCAATGAAATCGCAGCTCTATTAATATCTTTAAGATAACAATCTGTCAAATCAAATTAATAAATTAATAATCAAGTTAATATTTAAACATATTAATGTAAATCTCACTTGTATCTTAGCCCTCACATCTTTAGGTAAACTTCTTTAGTTGTACATCTTCAGTTACATATCTTCAGTCAATTTTTATTATAATTATAATTATTTTAACGTGATATTAAATTTTTTGTAATATTTGTAAATAATCGAATTTTTTTTTTTTTTTTTTTTTTTTTATTTCTTAATATCTTATTATGTTTGTTTTATTACTTCTTTTTTACATAAGCTACCAGTACAGCGCACTTAGTTTTAAGTTATACTATGTAATAATATGTATCAACTTCTTGTGAGACCCTGTCATTGGCCTTGGCTGTTGGGTTGTATCAAAGGAAATAAATAAATAAATTAATTAAAGGGCTTACCTGTAGTGGCCGAACCTAGCCTGAGAACAGCGTCGCCTTGAAGAGAAATAGATAGTGTAGCCGTGTCTTCAAGCCTCGCCAGGACCTCTTCAGGTATGTCTTCCGGTTCGCGGAGGCGGAGGGTGACTTCACCTCCGCCTCCGCCACCTTGACCGGCAGCCCCTCCAGGACTTGTCGAGGCCGAGTACATGAAAACTGACCCGTAGCCATGCAACGACTGCAGGGGCAATCTTACACCTCCTACTTCTCCGACCGGGCCCTGGAAATAAATAAAACAGAGAAAAAATTAAAATCATAAAAAGAAGAAATATTAAAAATATAGAAAATGTTATATTTTACGATGATAATCGCCGTTATTTATTGATCGAGTAATACAACATGTTTATATAATAACGGACGTAGGAGAGACCGAAAATAACGTAATGATACTGCCGGACTAGGGATGCAAGTGGATGTTTGTAAATGCATTTGGATAGGTAATGTAAACGGCGAGCGCAGAAGGGAGTCATTATTTACGTAAATTGATTCGTCGAGCTGAGTATTTTCTCGTCACACACCGTATTTACAGACATCAGGCTAGCTAGCTGACTGGGTGGTTCCAGCTTTGGTTCTGCGAGTCCTGGAAAGGGCTGCTGGATGGACTGGATTCGTCGCTCGCCACACCAGTCGGGAATGAGAGTAATTTATTTTAATGGTCATTTTCGTAATGGTCCTTTGAATATTGCACACGACCACACTCAATTGTCGGTACTGGGTTAAAAGTAAATTTTATTCGTATGCCAATGTGTTTATTTTAATTTCATCGCTGGCCGTTGAAAAATTTATGGTAAATCCTGACGTGGTCTGATAAGTTAAGCTCTTGAAAATCATGAAAAAGTCCCTAATAGAGAACTTGCATTAATTTTACATCGCTAAAAATGTATGATTAAATGAAGAAAAATTTATTCGGAGTACATCATTGTTCTAATGATAAAAAATTATACTGACATAATTTCTTGCTCATAATTCTTTCCAATCGAAGTTTTCCAATAAATCAAAGGAACAACTTTTAGATTTCAAGGGGCAGAACAATTGAAGGTCACAACAAAAGTATCCTCGAATTGTTGTATCTTGCGTACTTCCTGTTGTTTGTCGTTTGAGCCGTAGCCCGGACGAAAGTTCCTCGCCAGTATAGAAATATTTGGCGCCAGTAAAAAGTGAGCTTAGCTGTCACACCGATCGTATTTTACAGTAAACTTTATTATCCAGAGTCAGTGATTCAACGTGGTGGTCTTTTCCGTCAAAGGAAGCGTCGTAAAACGAAATGACATCTTATTGCACATTACGCTAACGTAAACATAGAAGACGTAATGACGAGGATGATGGTGATAGCGATGTTGGATGAAGGGGATGCAATAAAAATAAGTAATTTATTGATTGTCGGTAGGATATGAATAGAGTAAATAAGTAGTGCATTTCCTTGAAATCTTGCTCGTAAAAATAAGCAACTTCCTCTCTCTCATGAGACCTTTCGTCTTCTCGGGTTACATCGTGTTTATGGTATCCTTTGGGACGATCCTCCTGGATAGAAGCTCAAAACACGATATTCGATAAAGAGGAGGGACGAGAAATAGCAGACGAGCTACTGCTACTGGTATGGTGGTTCTTCTCTGTGTCACGTTCGTAAATCGATCGTTCCACTTACGACGTTTACTCCGAGTCAACCCACGTCCCTCAGATCCAACAAAATTACTCGGGGAATTTATAGTCATAAAATAAAACGAGACATAAATATATATGTTTAAATAGACATCTTTCCCTGTAACTATGCGACATCCATGATGATAATACTTTTCAATCGATAGTTTTTCCTCTTCCTATTCTTCTTTTCCTCTTTCTCTGTTCTGGGTTTGAATAGACGGGCTTTGAAGACTAGGACTTCTTATTTTGAAAGGATGATTAGGGAATCGCGCCCAATACTCATTTGAATTTTTAAAACCGTTTGACAATTATTGCTGCTATTAAGATTGAGAGCATTGATGATATGAGGTACAGATAGAAGCAACCGGAAAATTAGTTTGGTATAAATTTACAAAAATTTCTGACAAACTTTTTGAAATCTATATTATTAGGAGAATAAGCAAAATTTTGTGACCAGGGTATTTATATAATAAAATGGGTTTTTATGGTTAAATTTGGTATAGTTGGAAAAGTCTTAACCTGGATTTGTGCCTTTTCATGGTTTCATATCAGTCTCACCGATAGTCAATTTATTATGATAAGTATTGAGGCTGCATTTGAAAATGCTCTATCTCTAGATACATAATTAAGAAATTACCTCGTATCTTGTGATTTATTGACATTTTTTAAGATATAAGCTCACCCCGACATTACACTCATCGATACCTTTCATTTGAGTACCCACATCAATTTTTCATATATTTTATAAATTTATATATTTCAAAAATACCATATATATAAAATATATAAAAAATGCCATGTGGGTACTTAAATGAAAGTTCTCGATGAGTGTTACTTCGAACTGAGCTTATATCTTAAAAAATGTCAATAATTAAGAAATGACCTTATATCTTGTCACTTATTGTCATTTTTAAAGATATATGCTCATCCTGACGTTACACTCATCGAGACCTTTCATTTGAGTACCAAGATCAATTTTTCATATATTTGTATATATATTATATATGTGTATGTATATTATATATTTGTATATATGAAAAATACATCAAAATGCATGTGGGTACTCAAATGAACGGTCTCGATGAGTGTAACATCGGGATGAGCTTATAACTTTAAAAACGTCAACAGTTAAAAAAGTACGATGCAATTTAACAAAAGTCATTTAATAAAGCAAAATTTTATTTATCTGTAGTTCACAAGTCACATAGTGACTGCAAGGTTGCTAGTTAATATTAAAGGTTCAAATTTTTACAAACAATTTTTTTTTCATCGTCCTCAATAACATTTTCAGTTAATTTTTGAAAAAAAAACCTTATATGACAATATATAACTTTCTGACATAAAAAACTTGCCATATATGAGCATATATAGTTATCTAAGGGTAGATATGGCTTGACATTTCTTTAAGTAACTTTATAAATCCATATGTAGTCTTTTTATGAGCTTCCATATTTATAGATAATCTAAAATATGTTCTGATTATGCCTAAAATGTCCGTATATGATTTTTGATATGGCAATTGGTCATATCGGGCCATATCTGGCTTAATATGTCCATATGACTTAATAAACTCATCCTTATGACTTAATAAACTCATATAATTTTTTGATAAATGTTAGTATTCAAAATATCCAATAGGTGGTGCATTGTCGCCAAATCGTCTCATTATAAGAGAGTTAAGATTAAGGAGCTAAGTATTAAAATAAAAAAAAAATATTTGACTCTTTTGAAGTGTTTATTCGTCCATAAATTGTGCTAAAATGTACTACAACATTATTAAAAATTATTTTGAAGAGTTTTTCTGGCTTGAGTAAATTTTACATGAAATCTCTATTGAATTTTCCAATCAAAGATGGCTGCTGAGTGATATGAAACGAAACTACGACTAAGCGAAGCGTTAGTTTTTAAAGAAAACACTTGTTTTCAATAGAATTCATCCGGCAAAAGACAAAGATGAGGACAGAGACACAGCAGATAGAAGCTCGTCAATAAAAACAAACCAGGGATGTTTGAAAACAGGTGAAACAGGATAAAAAAAGCGACTCGCTCCCAGGGGAGACTCGCGACGCCTGTAAACAATGTATTCTGCAGGATTTGTGCGGTCAGGCGTATACGTCGACTCGGCTGTGTTTTTAAACAATAATTCATCACTGGACATTCCGCTTCGGTCATCCCGGCTGACTATATCACTCATTTTTCTGTATCCGATCGTGGATCGTCGATGTTTTTTTTATTCCTGTAGCAAAAAATGCTTTATTGCTACAGACCGATCCATTGGACGAGTTCTCGGGTTCGTCTTATGAAAGCTCGCCGTTAAACTGGACCGGTGTTTTATTGCTTCTATTTCATCTCAGCTCCGCAGTCGAGCGGCAAAAAGGAATTAAATTTTTTGAGAAATAGAAAATGAAACAGTGTAATTGCTCTGCGAAAGGCAGTAATGGAATTTTTTGGTGATAATAATGCTGGTAATTGTTTGATTTTTATCTAATAACTGATTTTTTCACAAAAATTAGTAATGTTTTTTCTCATTAAGAAATCTTATAAAAATTGTAATAAATCGTAAACTGAACAATCAGTAAAAAAAACGGTGTATCATCATTTTAAGTAAAAAAAAATTGTATCACTGAATGAAATAGTCTTTTCTAAATAATACACATTTTTTGCAAAGACATAAACTATAATTTTTATATTAAATTTTAACGTCGAACTATACCTCCAAATTTTCAAAGCGGTACCCATAACCTGAACAAGCTGGGGCTGTATAATTTTAACAGCACTTTAACCTCTAATAGGTTTATAGACTAGTGACCATAATTGTGATTTGTATTAATTACCGCAAATTAAATAAGTTTTATAGTTTTTTTTTTTAATATTGCTGCATTTTTTATAACTTTTAAACCTTAATTTTGAGTATTTTATCTTAAAAATATTTACATTTAAGTATTTTCTATTCATAAATGAAATTTGTCAAGATTTGGCAGGCAAACTTTTTTTTAATAAGAAAAATTGAAAAAAATTTTTAAATGTTAGTTACTGTGTTTTGAAATTGGGCAGCCGTACATCTAAACAGCACTTTAATCTCTACGCGGAAAAAAGTAAACTGTAATAAATAACAGTCGATTTATAATAAGTAATGATCAACTGCTAAAAATTACCATTTCAAACAGTGAAATCGTGATTTTACTATTCACTTTATAATATTTACCATTTAAACGTTACAATTTACTCTTTATATGGAAGAAAATACTATTTCAAACAGTAATATTCGCTATGTAAATGTTTAAAATGTTAAAGTATAATAATTAAGAATTCAGATTTTGATATTTATCTTTTCGTACCTAAAAAATGATCGTATGATATGTGAAAAGTATAAAATAAAGTTTGTAAATTTCTAATACGAGCAACGTCAAGATTTACAAAGTGGAATGGTAAATTTTAAACGCAACGCTAAAAATCAAACTGTAATTATTAACTTGCTTGAACTGGTAAAATGTATATTTTAAAAGTATAATTTTTACTGTTTCAAATGTTAAATTCTCTCAGAGTGAGACCCCCTTCTCTTTCATCTGAGTTCCCCTTCTCCTCATAATATGGACTATATATTGAAATGGCAATTTTTACTGTTTGAAACTGTAATTTTTTAAGATGAAAGAGTCGTTATTTACTATAGTGACAACTATCACTTATTTTGGATATTAAATTATAAATTGTGGCTTTTATACTTTCTACATTAAGTTCTGTAATATTTACATTTTTGCCACCCCGATGTCCGCTTTGCTGTTTAAAACTATAAAAATTAACCGGAATCCGAGTGAATATTCAGTTTACTTTTTTCCGTGTAAAAGGTTTATAGGCTAGTGATCAGCATTGTGATTTATATTAATTACTGGGAATTAGATCAATTTTATAGCAAAAAATTAATGTAGT
The DNA here is from genome assembly GCA_905319865.3 of Cotesia congregata. NCBI lineage: Eukaryota > Metazoa > Arthropoda > Insecta > Hymenoptera > Braconidae > Cotesia > Cotesia congregata. Next base: position 10,759,412 of record CAJNRD030001118.1, read on the forward strand.
TAAAAATTATTGAACGTTTTGAATTGAGTTTTTTTATTCCATAATTGAAAATTTGCTTTGTCATTCATAAAAAATGTAATTAAAAAATTAAATACAAATATTCTAACTTTTTAAATGAACATATTAAATATTCATAGTATTATTTTTAATATTAATCAATAATATGTTATAATTTTTTCGATATTTCAATAAAACGTTGAAAATTTTTGATGTGCCTATTGCTATATATTTTATTAGTTCAACTACTGCTCCCGGAGTGTTCGACTATTGCGGCTTGTCAGAATTGATTATTCAACTACTACTCCTTTCATAGTCTATCTTTAAAAAGTTGTCAAAATATAAATATTTAATTATCTTTGTTATTTTGCGCTTCAATCTAAAAATTGTTTATATTTTCATGAAAATAACTAATTTTCTAATAATTACATCTTTATACATTAAAAGTAGGATCAAATACGTTTTACTTTGAAACCTGTTTAACTGCTGGGTACTTTAACTCAGTAAAAATTTTTATCTTGCTAATTTCGAAAAAAAAATTAAAATTTTTTATAAAATTGTAAATTTTCTTTTAAATTAAATAAAAAATATAAAATTGTAATTTCTTCTGCTAACACTAGGCAAAAGGTCGAGTATAGAGTTAGCATGTTTTAATTAGCAAGAAAGATGTAAATGTTAAACGTGAAACACGAAGTGTAATACGTAAAATGTGGAATATAAAAGGCAAAACGTAAAATGTAAAATAGACGAGAATGTAAAGAAGACGAAGAAGAGAAAAAGGTTGTTGTAACAGTAACAGGTAAAAAATGTTGAGCGTTTTAACGTGTAAACGTTGGGTAGGTCGTCTTGATATATCGAGTGTTTCACCAGTGCAGTGTATTGCATTGTTTTCACGAGCTTGGTGCATATTATTCTTGAAAGCCTGGGAGTTATTAAAGCGAATGTTTCGGAATAACGAAATAGCCTCTACTCTGAACACCCTCTACAAAATGTTACGGACGGGCGTAACGGTCTACGCCACAAGCGAACCATAAATTTTCAACGAGACAACCAACGCACGACGAGCTTTTCCTTTTTTTTTTTTTTAGATAAATAAAATTACTAAAACTAAACCGGGTAAAAAGAACCCACCTGAATAAAAATAATAAAAATGAAAATAAAATAACAAACAAAGAGCACAACCGAGAAAGACACAGCCACAGAAAAATGCAAATGTGTCACCATCTGTCGCTTACACACTTTGCGGAGCTAACCGATTCTTCGAGGGCATTTTTCCCCTTCCGAAGGATAACTAGGCCACCGGAGACCTAGTAGGACTACTATGTTTACATTTTACATTTTATTTTATTTGCCAATGCTTTTTGTGGCCGATTGTGATCGTTGTTTGTGCTGAACAAAGTAACAAGGGTACTGCAAATACTGCAAGGTTATTATTATGCCACTTTGTGTGATAGAAATGTTTTTGCAATAAGTATATTCAAAATTGCTGATTGCTTGAAATTTAATCCAATTTATTGAGCTGGATTTCTCACTTGAGGTTCTTTTATTTGTTATAGGAAAAACTATACTGGGTCTTGGGGAGAAAGGTGGTTGGGAGGAAAGGTGGTAGATTTTAGGGCGCTACTTGGATAGAATTCAGGGAAAAATTGTGTTATGGTACTGTCATATATAGACAGTTCAAAGTTATGAATCGAAGCTTGAAAACGGACACGTTCGAGGCTTCATTAGACAGAAACAGCTTGTCTGACGGAAATTTTTAATCAAACCTGTAGAGCGTTCAATTTACTTTGGAAATATAGGTCGTTAAAATTTTTCCGCTAGATTGTTTCGAAGTTTCAAGGAGAAAATGGACTTGGAAAAAGAAAATCAAAAATTTCGATGATCCGTCTTTTGATATTAATATTTAAGACTCAAACTTTTACAATAATTTTTTTACTCTCAATAACAGGTTTAGTATATTTTTGAAAAAAGAAAAAAAGATTTTTATGGTCCAGTTTGATTGTCATGAAAAAATGTTTTGTAATTTTATTGTTTTTCAAAAGTTTAGTGAAAGTTATCACGACAAAATAAATAAAAAATATTTTAATATTTTATTCGGCAAATTTTAAAATTAATTAAAAATTATTTTTTAAATTTAAATTCAAACAGCAGTGACGTAGTATTACATCCGGTGTGCAACGCCATCTTACAGCGAGTTTTAAAAAGATTTATGTTTATATTGTCATCTAAAATAAAAAAATAAACGGGTATTTTATAGTATAGGTTACATTTTATGTGAAATAAGTTATTAAATGTAAAAAAAATTTGGAACGAAGAATAAAAAATTATTTGTGAAAAATAATAATAATTAAAAAGCGCGCGGATGGCTACTGGCGATATCAAACAAAATACTTGACCAAACCCGTTAAATTATAAATATTGTTTTATAAAGCCTTTATCAGATACACTTAAAATTAATTCGAGATTATTTTGCATTGATTAACAAAAATAATTATCTTTTATATTATTTAACAATATTAATTTTTTTAGGTTAAATTCAACTGTTTTGTGATATGTGATCTAAATATAGCAAATAAGAGTATAGCTTAATTTTTATTGGCTCTCAGCTTTGACGGCCCTAATGACGTCACAACCAATCTTATACACCAAAATTTAGTTTATATTGTAAAATTAATTTAAGGTAGTTTGGGTGCCAAATGACTTCAACTTGACACCATATTTTTTATATTCATTCGAAAGATTATGATTTAATACATCTATAGAAAAAAAGTCAGATTTTTTTACCACACCGTTTAAGAGATATAATTAATTAAAGTTTTGCAAAAATACACGGTCGCTTATGAGTGTCCTTGTTCAATAACTCCGGAAATGGAGGATTTATAAAAAATCCGCCAACTTGACCCAATAAAAAAACTTTCCAATAGATAGAACAATGTTTCATACATATTCTATCAAAATTTGATAACGATTTACCACATAGTTTTAATTTAATTGATTTTTTAATATCAAAAATTGGTTTCTATCTTTGTTGTTTGTCGGAGACATTACTCCCCCATCTTTATTAGGAAAAAAATGGCGATTTTTCGGTGCGCGGCAAATTTGAAATTGAAATATAATCATAAAGTTTTTTTGCATTAAAATAAATTGTTATTAAACATACATTAAAATTTCACGTAAATTATAGCAGATTTAATATATTGAAGTGATATTTGCAAATTTAAACAATAAATGAACACCGTGAGCAACTGTTTTAAGTACCGAGCTTACATAACCTATAGCAGTTGTTATTGTTTTGTGACAGCCCAGTACTTATCAGTTGATGTTTTAATAGTTATATTATTATAATTATTTGACCACAATTATTATTATGAATTGAATTTATTCAATTAATTTCTGATTAGAAATAATTTTATATTTTATGCTATTTTTCGAGTGATCTCTTGCAAAAAAGAATTAATTTGACCTCGGATTGCGACGACCAAACTACCTTAAAAGAAAATAAAATTGTTTTAAAAAAATTCACTATATATTTTATCTACTAAAAAACAAATGAAAGCTCTCTATTATTCCTAAAAATATTTTTCTAAAGAACGAGCATTAGCAAATCTTTAGGGGATAAAGCCCATCAATCTTCGGTTGTTATTGTTTTTAACCCAATCGGCTTAACTGATTCACGCCTCGAGATGTATTGATCTAAAGTGTTATCACACTAGCATCCATACACGGGATTATTGTGATTCGAATGAATTTCCAGTGCACCCGGGTGTAAAATCTTCCCAGCAATCAGTTAGAAAGCTTCCCATTCCTCTTAAGCGACCCAGTCGGTCACATTTTCAATTTTTATCAATTAAACAAAATGCGTCAGTGCTTTGATATTCGAAATCAACCTGAAATATTGAATTTTACAAAAAGCATTCTGTAATAAACATTCATCAATTTGAAATTAAATAAAGCGTACGTTTGTAAATAATTGATTTCCCGATGAATCGAGTGTCCACAATGCAGCGGAGATAAACATACATATACGTCCGTTTATTTATAATGTTCAGTAATATTTAATACGTAATATTACTTCTATAAATTATAAAGCCATGGAGCAGGAGCTGGAGCTTTTTACCCAAACCACGCTCCCTAAGCACCCGAGGTATATTTTCGTTTATTATTTTTCTCTCATCCTCCGACTGGGAACTCTAATAGTTTACTATTAGCTTCAGATATTATCAAAGGCAATGCCATAAAAACCTATATCAATAAAATTTGTCATCCGCTTTCTTCTTTGTACACTAAAAAATATATATAAAAGAAAAAAAAAAAAGAAATGATAAAACTAAATAGAGGAAGAGCGCTTTAAAAATACTCTTTTGTGCATATATTGATCATGTCCCGTTCCCGTCGGCTCTATTAACCATTTATTAAATATTTTTATAATTCAAACCGAGCTTTTGTTGAATTAATATTTCACGACAATGCCTGTGCTTCCAAAAACTAATCACAAGCTCGGTAATGCATCGAATTAAACGCTATTAAATATAAGTATCGAGAGTGCTGGCTGCCTTATTTAATATTTCTGTAAAAGCTTAATCCTTCGTTAAAATTGAAGCAAAAGCATCAACAATTGGTGGTAAAATAGTTGCTAAATTTGTGAGCGAGAGGAATTAGGGTCGGAAAGAGGCTCTGGACTCGAGTGGCAAATATTAGTACGAAAACTGGCGCTGGCAGGGTTCCCATCAAAAGCTGCTTAAGCGCCCTCCTCTTAATGCTTTCACCAAAGCCTGGACAAGAACCAACCCGGCAATACCGTAATTCCATTCGGACCGACGTTAACGTCCTTGCTCGGGTTTTAAGTCCCGATCTAAGGGTGGTCATACGTTCCCAGTTTTAGAACATGTGATACCGTTGCTTTTTGAAAGGTTGAGGGTCAATCGATACAGTGGAATTATAACTGGCTTGATCATAGGTAGTATTTGCACGGAATTGGAAGTGAAAGCACCTATATAATGTGCCGCTAGAGATTTAGCGATTGGAAAGAGCTTAGGGATCAATTTAGACCCAGTTTTAAGTCGCTGTAAGGATTCGTGAGGATAGTGATGGAATTTAAGAATTTTGATGGTGAAAGCTGAAGAAATTGATTGGACTTAAGGATTTTGAAGTGTCTTTTGGGAATAGGGTCAATGATTTGGTTGAATTAGCAATTGGAAGCATGTATAGAGTGTTTGGGTAATGATTTGGTTGTTGAAGGAGATTAAGAGGTCAATTTATAACTAATTTTGGATAATTTTGAAGACTAGTGTAGATTGTGTTGTTAAAATTGATATTATTTAATGTTAAAAATGGAAGAATTGGTTTTTGCAGAAAATTTCAAGGTCTTTTCAAGGAAGAGAATTAATGATTTGGTGAAGTTAGTAGATTAGAGCAATATTATAATGTTTGGATGACGTTTTATCAATTAAAAAGGGTTTAGAGTTCAATTTTGACGTGGTCCTAGATAACTTGGAAAATTGGTGTGAATTTTGTTACTGGAATTTGAGAATTTAGATTGTGAAAGTTGAAGAAATTGATTAGAATTAAGGATTTTAAGGTGTCTTTTGGGAATAGGGTCAATGATTTGGTTAAACTTAGTAAGTTGCAGCATTAAAATGATGTTTGGCTGAAGATTCATGGATTAAATTAAAAAGGGTTTGTAGATAAATTTGAAGCTGGTTCTAGGTGGTTTTAAAGGGTAATGTGGATTGTGTTATTAGATTCTAAGAATTTCAATGTTAAAAGTGTAAAAAATTGGTTTTACAGCAAAATTTTAAGGTGCCTTTTAAAACTACGATCAAGAATTTGGTAAATTTAGCAATTTGAAGCATCAATACAGTGTTTGATTGAAGATTCATCAATTAAAAATGGCTTAAAGATCAATTTTAACTTGGTTCTGAGTGATTTTGGAGAATAGCGTGAATTTTATGGGTAAAATTGACAAATTTCAATGTTAAAAGTCCAAAAAAATTCGTTTTTCAACAGAATTCTAAAGTATATCTTAAGACTAGGATCAATTATCTAGTTAAAGTAAAAAATGAAAGCAAGATTGCAAAAATGTGGTGTCAATTAGAGAGTGTAGCTAATATATATATCAAAAGTATAGTGATAAGTAAGCAAAGCGAGAAAATATAAAGTTTGAATCCTTATCCCACCCCTTGGCGGGCTTAAAAATAACGTCAATTTCTTATGTATGTACAGCGACGCAGAATAAAAATCCCCTGAGGGACTACAGGTTAGGATATGTCTCCCTGAAAATCGGCTGCCAGTGATAGGATAACAGCGGGAATGGTAAAGGAGGCGCTGTAATAGTAGGTTTGACGTAAAAAATCTCGGGAAAAACTTTTGAGATAACAATTTAAAGAGAAATATGAGGTGGTATCGATTGAGCGACAGGAAAGTGAGTGGAGGATAAAAATTTGTTTCTGACAACCCTCGAAAAACTTTTTACATATTATGTATATATCCGTCCTGTAGCAATACACATTTATTCTAATATTATCAGAAATAGATACACCTATATATTCCCGTCAATAAATGTACGCACACACGCACATAGACATTTGGTTATTTTTTTCACGGGAAACTTGGTGGGAAGAAAGAAATTTTATCGGCGAATATTTTGGTGTGAGACTCTGGAATCTCAAATATTCGATTTAGTAACCTATACATATTTAGTTTCCTTTTTTTTTTTCCATGTAACCAAAGTTTATGGGATATTTCCCTCGCGGCACTGCAAGTACCCTCGTCCAGGAACGTGAAAAAAAAAAAGTAAATTCCAATTCCACCAATTGGTAGCCGGTTTCAGTGAACTATAAACATCTAGTAGGATGTAGGTATGTGTGGGTGCAGATATGAGACTTTGTTCCTTAGAGCAGCAATAAAAATTCGCGTTACATTGCCAACAATGTGTCCGTAGTTGTGCGGAACGAGAATTGCCGAGTTAAACACAGAAGTGCCAGAGCGATGAATTTATAGCTAAAGTCCACGCTAATATTTATCTTTTTTACCAGACCGGTTATATTTTTAAGACAGCCATCCCATCTCCTTTGCACTTTAGCTAGAAGAAAAATGAAAACGTCAAGCGATGACGGCCGTGACGAAACATAACTTTTTCATTTCCTACCAACTTCCGTCTTATATTTTTATCCATAGAACCATGCTGGTATATGTACATACACTTGCACAAGTTTGAGCTGACGGTAAAAGTTGGTGTTACAAGCGCCAGAAGAACCGGCAAAGCTTTGGCTCCATTTTATTCTCAGTGAACCGTCATCCTCTGCCCGCTACGTCACGTAACCTACGAATATCTTTTATACGTGAGGTTCGTGAATAAACACCAAGAAAGGCTCCGGAACTGGCGGTTCCTTAGGATGTTCATTGATTGAAAGCTTCAGGAAGTTAGAATTCGCAGCCACAGGACCGAAGAAACTATTGGAAAACCCACTGTAACATCAGTCACATCAGTCATTCTGATAAAGGATCACTAGGGAACATTTAGTGGTAAGTTGATTACCTGGAGCATCAGTCGAGTAAACAAAGTAGGTTAGGCATCACCCGGAATTGAAAGAATAAGTCGGTGATGGAGAAAACGTGAAAAAACTGAGTAGCATCGGTTGGCAGCCAGCCAATCGCCGGCTCCTGGCACTGAAAGTTAATTTGCGTAATGGTGTGTGTTCAAATTCTCTCCCTTCCGTGTTGTTGACTGATTCAGAAGTGATGGGATGAGAAGTGGTGATAAAATATGCGGGCATGCCATGTGGTTCCTTCGTTGGGACATTAGGCGGGAATTGATAATTGATATCTTCAATCGTTGATATTGCCGGAAGAGATAGCTATTTTCGTTTTGAGATTTAATAACTCGATAGGGGGGAGGGCTGATAAAACGAGCGGGATTATCGGTTGAGTAAACGCTATTTAATGGCCGATAGATTATCAGTAAGAGGAACGTCCAGATGCAGGGTCGAGCTTTGTGAATCTGCCGGGTGATAAAAAATGGTGGTTGTGGAAATAGTAGTGTGACTCATTGTTGGGATTTTGAGGGTCCTATCGAAAAAAACCAGCCTAGATTCCCACATGATATAATTGAATTTTCAGATGATTTCCTGTAGGAATCCAGCAAGAAAATTTAAATAATAACATATAGTTTTATATAATTATCCTGCCATAGGCCAGAAAAAAAACTAGGTACATCAAGAACGCTAACCACGGACTTGGCACTTGTCAGTCTTCCGCACCACCCAGTAGTCCAAGATCTTTGTGACTATGTGACTATGTGACTGCCGTGACTTGTGAATTGTAAATACATGGATTTGTTTATGGGGCCATCACCAGTCTAACAGTCCCATTCTAAAGCTTTCTTTTCTGCTCATCCAAACAAACAAAGTCACCAAAATTACCATTTATAGTGATTCTGCAATCAGGTTTTCCCGTTTCGAAACAAAAACATCTATATCTTGGTGGTTGTCGCGGCTTTGTTGCGGGTTGGTCGGAGACGTATTCCATCCTCAATTCGATTGATGTATTGAATCCGGAGATACAGGAGCAAGGACCTAGTATAGGTATAGTCTAGACGGGATTCCAGACGTCAGAGAAGCGAGAGTAAAATAGGAAAAGTCCTGTAAGGGTAAAATGCAAATTCTTGTTTACCCTCGACTTGGAACTTAAAGAAGTCTGGGTGACGGATGTCGAATCGATCGGCGTCTAGGGGATGTAGGGTAGAAGAAAACGAGGGAAGGGGTGGACTCGTTTCTAATCGACAACACTGGCTGCGATTGCGTTTATCTATTGAAGAAAGAAAAAGTTATCATCTGGCGTTGCAATCTGTCAGAATTATCCGGGTAGTCAATGGTGATCTTTGTTATTTTTATAGTCCACCGAAACGTCAACTCTCTACGCTCGGAAATACACATGGTCCGACCTCGAACAAAGTATACAATACTAGTGCATTCATTTTGTTCTTTGTTGTTTTTGCTTAACCTGTTTGTTTTGTACGCCTCGGGTTTTTGTTTCTAGGCACTGGTAGTGCAGAAAACAAAAGCTTTTCTATTCGCACGGAACAGTGAGTATAAATCGAGAGGAGGAGGATAGAGAACGATGTTACACCCCCAGTGTGTCCGCCCACTTTTAGATACAACTTACAACCGTTATCTCAACCCCGATTGTGAAGAATCTCAGAGCTGGATCCAACTCGCTCAGCTTCACTCTCCACTCGAGTTTATTTTTTTATATTTTCAACAAAACTAAAACCACACTTTTTTACTCTTTCCCTAGATTCTAAGCTCCTTCCTCCCTTGAGCTGCCCTAGTAGGTTTTGCCGAGGCAGCAGTTACCTTCAAGAACCCGCATATCCAACGCATACACCTTTTTCTTATTCTTCTTTTCACCCAGTAGTTAAAACCCATTCCCTTTCTTCATTTTTTCGTTTCAAACCTCCAGCTCTTTTCTTCATTTCTTCCTCAGTCTTTCACTCAAACTCTTGCTCTAACTTTACCCCGGAATGTTAACGACTTTGGCAATATACTACCGGGTACTCTTGACGTTCAAACTTTCCTTCTGTTCCGTTTAGAGATCGTTAATTTTTATTACTCTTGTATATACTCAACCGTAACTACTCTTTTAAATTTTTATTTTCCCTATTCCATCACTCCAACTCTTGTTCTCGATGTTATTGTTCTTATTGTTGCTATTGTTGCTTCTACCATTCTTACAATTGTTCCTGCTATTGCTTTTCTCCTTGTATACATTCAAATTTTCCTCCTACTGACACTGCATTGTCGTCCAAGTGCTAAATCACAAGTGTTACCAAAGATGCTACCACCAATGTTTCGTCTGAGGTCGCTAGGCATTACCCTATCAAAAAAATCGATTTAGGGCTGTATGGAAATCCACATAAGAAAGTATCGATTCATAAGATTCATGGTAGGAAAGACTTACAGGAAAATTCTATAGAAGAGCATATGGATTTTTTTGATAAGGAGAAATTTACAGCTCGAAACAAAAGACAACATTTTAGTGTGAATTGGGGAATATAACCGAGAATGCATCATACATCAGACTGAGAAGATTGGGTGGGTCTGTCACTCGCATGAATTCCACGTCAAACGATTCTCGAGTATTTCACTAGTTTTCTCTGTACTTGGAGTTGTAAAACGCCACATACCTCCGCCCCTTCCAGCTTTGGAAAACTTATCCTTTCATTCCGTGCATCTTGACTAGCATCGAGAAATTCCGTTCGACGTACTAACATATAGACTCGCAAGTAGTTGCAAAGGAAAATATTCGGAATTCTGTCAAGAGCTGAAGCACTTTCGTCAACTCGAATTTTATACCGACATATTTCGGTCCTTGAAAATGAATCCGAGATATGCGAAGCAATGACACTCCAATGCAGCTGTTGTGCTCGATAGATCGACCTCAACGCTGTTCGACGTACTTCTTTATTTTGGCATCGACAAAAAAAAATAGAAAAAAACGTGAAATGGGGATTCTCCGTTCGTACGTGGAATACGGAAAATGGGAAATGAAAAATAAAATTATTGGATATTTAAAATAAAATGCATGATATGCTATATAGTAACTATAACTCTAACTCAAAGTTTGTGAGGGAATATACGGGAAATAAGTATCAAGAAATAAGCTATCAAATGGGTAAAAGATTCAAGATAGATCGGCTTTGCATAATGCAACGTTCTGATTTATGAAATGAGAGATTCTAACTCACCATTTTACTTTATTTTCTCTCTGGTAACCATCAAACGGAAGCTTTAATTCAAGATGGAAGATCTCAAGACTATAAGGAACACCACGGAGATAACTCTGCGAATTGTCTTCCCGAAATTAGCTGCCCCAACTCGGATGTGTTAATAAAACCGGGATCTACGTTAAAAAAATAGTAAAATAGTGAATCTTGGAGCATTAATGCTCTGCTGTGGTAAGAGATAAAAGGTTATAGGGAAAAAAAAATTAAAATAAAGAATAATAACAAAAGTCAGCTTTGTTTCAGTATTCAAGAACCGTACCAGACTTTATCTTTTCGCGCGATTTGACAAAAAACACCGAGTGCACGTGGCACGTTTGCTAAACAAAAGCTTCTACGTGTTTCGCGTTGTCTATTCCTTTGTGACCTGGGACTTAAAACTTAAATAATTTCCCGCAAGTAAACAATTATTGCAACGTTTAGCTTCTCGTCCAGAGAATCCACTTTAAACCAGGTTAGAATAGCAAGACACCACGAATTCCCAATTGTGGCGCCCAATGTCTGTCAACCCTCCTCAGTTTTATCAAGCCACGACTACGATCAAGGTTCCAAGTCGAGAATTGATCAAGCCAAGAAATAATGGAGGGCTGATAAGCCATCCGTTTAAACTTTGAGATTTGGTAGTTTCTCAGTCTGGAAGAAGAAGCAGCGATATCGCACCAGAGGGAGCTGAGCTCATTGCAGTTTCGTACCAAAAAAGGGGTAGAAGCTTATACGCGGGTTAAATAAATTCAGTGTACGTGGACGGAATTCGCGGGGGTTGGCCCGCGGCCGGATGATTTAACTAGTTTGGTAAGAAGGTTGAAAGGGCTCTACACCTTCCTTTAAATCAAGTGCCTTATACAACTAGTACGTTCTCCAAGTTCTGGCGTACTTTCGATCCAGTCTAGCCAAGTGCAGAGAATAACTTTTGGAGCATGCTGGATTCCTGAAAGCTATATAATAAGAATCGGTACTCTGTACGCCGCAGTGAACATGCACAGACGTTCATGCCAGGAATCCGGAGCAGCTACGAGGAATACCGAATAGTTAGTTGTCCAAAAGCTAAACAGATTTCCGATCTGACCTAATCAACGATCAATCATCAACTCTGCGATTAAGCTTGCTCTTGTGGACGTTAATGAAGAAAAAAGCCACGCGAGCGAAAGGTTAAATTATTAATGATTCAGCAAAACAAGGTCTTTCTGGGATTTGGTATCCGTCTTTCGTTCCGTTTCTCGCCCCAGAGGGTTCTCGGGTGTTCACGTCCCTCAGTGGCCATTCGTCAAATATCACGCTGGTGGGATTTCTTAGGGAACTCGATCCATCTTTTTGGTAGATGGCGAAAGATCGATCCTCCTCACGAAACGTTTTCTTCAACCTTTTATTATTCTCATTGCTCCTTCACAAGACTATTTTTCTCTCTGTCACTTTTCTCAACTCTTCTCTTTTTCATACTTAGAAAAATATATCCCGGTTGTACACTGACGGGTGCATTTTCCCGGTGAATTTCAACGACGATATCTCTTGTCTCGGGGGAGGAACCAGAACCGTCAAATTTATTCACGTCACGTTATAATACAAATTCGTTCGGGGTCACGCTTATCGTCTGCTATTTCTTGGAAAGATAAAGATACGATCATTGTTATTTTTTATCGCTATTATATCACCAGTTATTCAATTAATTAATTTATCAATACTGTAATTCCAGTCTGACGCAACTGATATTAGAGTCCGGCAAGGAAATAATTGAGGACCGAAGATTTATGTCAATATCAAGTACGGGTGCTTCCACGATGACTAATGACCAATACCAAACAAAGGATTTCTCAAATGCCCGGAAATTAAATTCACATCAATGATCCCTTACTGCCTAAGTTGAAGTCAACCCTCCAGCATCCTCCAGATTCAGAATCAAAGGAATTATATTCAATGCATTGATCACCTTTTGTTTGTTTTTAATTTTATGCAATTTTCTGTAGCTAATTTACATTTCTAGCATTGAAACCTCCCATGGCTGTTGTTTAATATTGATTCGTTAACATTTATAAAGGTGATTCTCTGTAAGGACGTCTTAAATCTGTACAAAATTGTCCGACCAAATTATTTTTGATTTTATTAGAAAAAAAATTAACAAGGGCTACAAAACTATCAGCTTAATGATAATAAATACACAGCCAATTAAACTTTTTTTTTCGATATTTGTGTATCGTTTGCCATATAACATGACAGGGGACTGTTTTTTTTTTTATCAAATTATGATTTAATACATCTATAGAAAAAAAATTAGATTTTTTTACAACACCGTTTAAGAGATATAATTAATTAAAGTTTTGCAAAAATACACGGTCTCTTATGAGTGTCCTTGTTCAATAACTCCGGAAATGGAGGATTTATAAAAAATCGGCCAACTTGACCCAATAAAAAAAATTTTCCAATAGATAGAACAATGTTTCATACATATTCTATTAAAATTTGATAACGATTTACCACATAGTTTTAATTTAATTAATTTTTTAATATCAAAAATTGGTTCTTATCTTTGTTGCTTGTCGGAGACATTACTCCCCCATATTTATCAGGGGAAAAATGGCGATTTCTCGGTGCGCGGCAAATTTGAAATTGAAATATAATCATAAAGTTTTTTTGCATTAAAATAAATTGTTATTAAACATACATTAAAAGTTTACGTAAATTATATCAGATTTAATATATTGAAGTGATATTTGCAAATTTAAACAATAAATGAATACCATGAGCAACTGTTTTAAGTACCGACCTTACATAACTTATAACAGTTATTATTATTTTGTGACAGCCCAGTACTTGTCAGTTGATATTTTAATAGTTATATTATTATAATTATTTGACCATAATTATGAATTGAATTTAATCAATTAAATTCTGATTAGAAATAATTTTATATTTTATACTATTTTTCGAGTGATCTCTTGCAAAAAAGACAAAAAAAATATCTATTAATTTGACTTCGGAATGCGGAGATCAAACTACCTTAATTAGAATAATATTAAGACTTATGGATCCAATTTTATAAATAAATTATAAATAAAAATAGTTCCCAGGGGACTGAGTATCTCGCGGCCCAGACACATGATTCCAGCACAAACGGTGTTTTAACACTAAATAAAATGGCGATAAACCGCTAAAAGCCCTATGGTTATTAACTCACGGCTAATTAGGTCCTTATAAACCTTACAGAACATAAAATAGCCGGCTGGATTTTTTTTTGGCTTTGAACTTCTGGCAGGGGACTGTTCTTAAAACGCCTGGGACAAACTTTGGTTAAATGAATTTAATGAAACAAATTAATTTTCGGTACTTTTTATTGAAGAAGATTGTTAGTTAACTAATTAAGTTTATAAACATTATGGACAAAATTATATATTATGGACGAATAACTTAAAATTTAATCTTAAAGTTTCAATTTTGGGAAAGGGACAGCCCAGGGGACTGTTATTTCGGTGGATTACGAATTTATAGCAAAAAAACCAAAGTTTATTTCATTTTAGTTTTCAATGCTCCAAATAGAAATGTTTTGTTACTTTCGTAATAAATTTTTTTTAGTAACAAAATAACAATTTTTCTAATAAAAAAATGCCTGGGATAGCAAAAAACATCCTTACAGAGAATCACCCATAAGCAGATATCTTGTGCTGTTGATCAACTGTGGCTTAAGAACCTGATAAACATGCTCTAGCTCTAGGGGATCATCTTTTATCGACCTGAAGGATGGAGAATCATTTCAAGCAAATGATGGATTCTTGAATTGGGCTGATCATTATTTAAAGCTGTCAAGAGCAGTTGTGTCGCAGCAAACAATTAAAGCGAACAAGCAAATAAAATATCATTATGCAATGACAACAAGTAAGACTGTGCCAAGAATTGAGTCATTGAGTCTATTCATTTTCTTAGAGTCTATTCACTCATTGGAGCTTTTATTTCAATGTGAGGAGTAAAAAATGTTGCGTCGAGAGAGTTCGTAAGCATATATATGTATATTTATGCATGTAGGTTGGTAATGTCATGACGAATGTGAAAAGCACTCGATTCTTTATGCCATCCGCGACAGAGTGCCAAGAAGTAGAAGAAAAATAAAAGCAAAAAACGCTGGTAAAAAAGAATTGGAAATAAGTACGAGAGGAAAAAGTGTCGTAGCCTAAGGAGTCAAGAGGATCGGGGGAATAATTTCAAATGTATGAGATTTTGTGAGAGCTTCAGCTATTGCTTGGGTTCTACTGAAGCTAGATGCTGAAAGATCGCGAGAATCGAGAAACTGTACATTTTGTGGTGAAAAGTACCTTGTGTTGGAGGTGCCTTCGGGAATACGCAAATGTCCAATGTTCTCATCTCGTTTTCGATGTAAAATAGTATCTCAAAAGTCTATATTCAAGAGGGACCATAACTTTACGTTTTTGTCACCATTTCTATTTCAATGGATTTTGTTTTATTACCATGTTGGACGTCTTAAACTAAACCGTCTCGAGCTTACAATACAGATATATAGAGATACTAACTCATATATTGAAGTAAAGAGCGTGGGTGCTCGAAGCAGGAACAGGAGCTAAAGCGGGAGCCAGTTGTGCAGTGGGTGGCTCTCGTTGCCAGGATTATTGAATTTCCTGTCATCTACAGAAGAAATACGGTCTATTTACTTTGGCAGAGAATAAAGGGACGCTCTAAGTCGGTGGAAGGAAATCAAAGAACCTCCGCTAGGAAACTTTTTACGCGACACCTTTTTCATCACAATCAGAATCTTTAATTAAGACTTTGCTGTCTTAACTCTGTTTATGTTTTACGTCTAGCCATTGGAACCTAGACAGTGTTTTTTTCCCTGTCATTCAAGTTTTTGTTCATAACTGAGAAACTATTGCTTTAATTGGAAATTTGTGCTAAATCTTATAACCATAAAAAAAGTATTCATTGTCTTTGTATCTAAAATTGATAGTTTTGAAGATATTGTCGAAAAAACACTAGCTCAAATCTTTGTTAAATCAGAAACGAACGAAATTGGCTTAAAGTAGATTAGTCGTCACAATCTGAGGTCAAATTAATAGATTTTTTTTAATTTTCTTTTTTGCAAGAGATCACTCGAAAAATAGTATAAAATATAAGATTATTTCTAATCAGAATTTAATTGATTAAATTCAATTCATAATTATGGTTAAATAATTATAATAATATAACTATTAAAATATCAACTGACAAGTACTGGGCTGTCACAAAACAATAACAACTGTTATAGGTTATGTAAGGTCGGTACTTAAAACAGTTGCTTACGGTGTTCATTTATTGTTTAAATTTGCAAATATCACTTCAATATATTAAATCTGCAATAATTTACGTGAATTTTTAATGTATGTTTAATTACAATTTATTTTAATGCAAAAAAACTTTATGATTATATTTCAATTTCAAATCTGCCGCGCACCGAGAAATCGCCATTTTTCCCCTGATAAAGATGGGGGAGTAATGTCTCCGACAAACAACAAAGATAGAAACCAATTTTTGATATTAAAAAATTAATTAAATTAAAACTATGTGGTGAATCGTTATCAAATTTTAATAGAATATGTATGAAACATTGTTCTATCTATTGGAAAGTTTTTTTTATTGGGTCAAGTTGGCCGATTTTTTATAAATTCTCCATTTCCGGAGTTATTGAACAAAGACACTCATAAGAGATCGTGTATTTTTGCAAAACTTTAATTAATTATATCTCTTAAACGGCGTGGTAAAAAAATCTGATTTTATTTCTATAGATGTATTAAATCATAATCTTTTGAATGAATATAAAAAAATATAGGGTCAAGTTGAAGTCATTTGGCACCCAAACTACCTTAAAATATCAAAAACCAAAAACTAGAAGCTAAATTTGAATAGTTCTGAACTATTAACTTGTAAAATAAACAATCAGTCAACGATATGAGGAGCAAAATTCAAATCCTGACCTCCTACGATATCATCAAATTTGGCTAAATAAACTTTGGGATATTTTCTTAATCTAGAATTGGATTTTAGGGTTCCACAAAATCAAACACTGAGAGTTTGAATCACTAAATTGGATAGTATTTATAGAAGAAGTGACTGTTATCCGTTAATTAAATGATGGTGGTTTAGATGATTTAAAAGGAGAACGGGAATCCAGGATTAATAATAATGAAATAGTGCGTTTTGGATGGCAGACAGTTTTAGAAAAGGGCATGGTAGTTTATCTGTGAGTTTAAATTTGAATTTAAATTCGGAAACGTCGAAAAATAGAGATCGTGGCACGAGCGGGTAACCGTGACACAGCCGAGGACGACCCGGTGCTGCATAAAATCATAAAGTATGCAAAATCCAAATGCAAATGCTCCCCTAGGTATGCATGAAAATGGGGAAAACGTATGAAATATTGGATATGAAATATGCGAACCACCAAAACTAACGTTTTCTAGAGTATACTGCTTTCCAGACGGATATTTTTGTTATACAAAAATATATTATTTAAAAACGCTATTGTTGAAACAATGGACGCAATAATGGAAAATTCATAACTTTTTAACGCGCTCCATCCCAATTCAAGTTTCCTTTCCCGGAAATCGATAGTTTTCGTTAAAATTACAGCGAAAAAAAAATTATCAGTATCAACGATGAAAAAGTTTTATCCAAGCTTGGACTCATTAATTTATGAATAGTAATGAATACAGTAGAAGTTTTTAAATAAATACAACAAAAAAGTAACAAAATAATTAACCTCGAGAATAAATTAGCACCGAGATGGGGAATATTGAAATAGAAACAAAGGATTTAATATGCATTGTAGATTGTAGAGAGTTGATGGCAGAGGAAAGCACCCGGTATTGATTGAAATTAATAATTAAGTATCGCTGATGGCTATTATTGGAATTACTGGTGTTGCTGTGATGAAAGAGCAATACATTTGCAATGTATATAATTATATATTGAACGTGTTGGAGAAGTAGGATAGTAATTGATGGGGAGCGTTAACATCACCCCTTTTACAATGGGAGGCATTGTTAGCTGAATTCCGGACACGCGGTGACGACCGGACGAGCGGAACGAGTCGAGGGTGACTTATCTCGTCAGACCATCATGCGCAGCCGTGCGTCTCGGATACCGAATTAGAAATCCTCGTTCCGAGAGATTTACTGTGAAAATGACGAATAGAACTCACTGGCAACCAAACTATATCTTTTGGATTTATAAGTGGAACACTTTATTTTCGTCCACTCTATTCATTTTTACGCTTTTACCCCAATTTAACGCACTGGTCGCTCTAATTTTGATTTTTGGGTCTTCTAATTACCTTTAAAGGCTTTGCGTAAGCTTGGAATGTTGCTTGCACTCTTCTGGAATAATTGAAGTTCAATAAATGAAGTACAACTTAAGAAGAGTTTAAAACACAACCAATGCTCATTTAAGGAAATTTAAAGATTTAGCTACAATATTCTTGAAGAAATGGTAGATTAGCACAATTTTTAAGCTTAAACAGATTCAATGATGTTAGAATAACATATTCTATTTATTACTTTAGGTCTACAGTCCATAACAATGATAAAAATCCTCTTCGTCGATCAGATTAAAGCGAAATTGGTAGTTTTTCTTCAATCTATGCCAATAACACTGCAATATTTTTTTTTTCGATCAGAATCTTTGGAAAATGATCCTAGATTCTGGAAAATGATGTTAGAATACCAAAAAAATGGATGGGTTTAACTTCAGACTATTTATAAGGGAAAGCGATGCCAATATGAGAAAATTCGAGGGTTTAGAAGTTATATTTTTAAGGGAATGGTAGATTAGCACAATTTTCTAGCTCTGACAGGTTTGGGGATGTTAGAAAAATGTTTTCTGTTGGTTAGTTAAAGTATGCGGTCCATAATGGTGATAGAAATCCTCTTCCTCTATTTCAAAGAGGCGAAAATCGTAAAATTTGATCATTTGCAGCGATTTGATCTCAGATTTTTAGAGCTTCTGTTGAATATTGATCGGAAACTAGAGCACCAGAGCAGAGACTAAGTGTGTCGGAAGAAGAGTGTCTGACGATTGAAACAACTGACTACTGTGGAGAATGGAACAAAGCGGAAAAGAATAAAAACAAACTGCAGAAGATTGTAAATAGTTATTTGAGAAAAAACAGGGTTTTAATTTGGTGATTTAAAATATTCGGAGCTTACACAGCGATAGGAAACGTGACGCAACGTCGTGTGTAGTGAAGGCTGGCTCGGTTGTTCATGACGCGTGGAAATTTCCGACGTTTTTCATCAGTCAGCTTGCGAACGTGACGTGTGTTCACCACACTGATAGGTAGAACCGTTGTTCCATGAAAAAACACATTGCATAATGTTATTTTGGAAACGCGTGTTTGAACGCACTGGCGCAGCCATTGGGAGTCAAAAGTCTCTTCTTGTCCAACAGCCCGTGATTCCATGTTTTCCGACCACAATAAAAATCACATTACGATTCACTAGTTATTTTCGATGCAAACTATGTACAGCAAAATTTGTGTCAAATAACAATAAAACACTTTCACCAAAAACAAGAGCTTGAGAGCTTTTATTTTATTTCATTTTATTTTATTTTATAAATTTCAACATCAAACGTGAAATGTTAAAATCGGCGATTGACGATACGAAAAAAAAAAAATACGTAAAGAGCGAGTGAGTGAGTGAGTGAGAGGGCGGGGTTGGTTTACGTTGCCAGTTTTTACGAGCTTCAGCAAAGGGGCTCAGGTTACAGCGCTTGAAAATAAAATAAAATAAAAAAGCATAAAAAAGAACGGATACGAAACTGAGGGCATAAAAAGGGAGAAGGGAGGACCAAATGATCGTTAACTCGGAACATAGGGTAAAGCTACAGGGAGGTGCTGAAGGGAAGAGAGTACTGAGCTGCGGAGTCATCTCCCCTCTGTTGAAGAGCGGTATCGCAAACGGGACACATTTCAAGTGAAAAACCCAGGGATGAAAAAAAAAAAGGATTTTTATTCGGTAATCGGGCGAAATTATGGAAGGGAAAAAAGAGTTGATGAATTAGGAGTGACATGTGGATTAGTGGTTGAATTATTAGTTTGTACAAGAGTTATTATGAAGAAAAAATGTCACATATGAACTTTTTTAAACGATCAGAAATAATCGTATACTTAAATTGATCACGTATCATCAATATGTATTTCACCCATAACCATGTATGCTTCACCCATGAGCCCATGACCATGTATGCTTCATGCGTGATCACATATAATTCATACATGTCTTATATGATCACATAAGACCATATGCTTCATATATGACCATTTCTGCTGCACATATCAACATGTATGTTTCATTCATGCCACAAATGATCATATGATCATATATACTTCGAACATGTCATATATGATCACATGTGCTTCATAAGACAATTTCTGCTTAAAATATTAACATATACGCTTCATAAATGTTACATATGATCATTCATGCTTCAAACATGTCATACATGATCACAGATGACCAAGTATGCTTCAAACATTCTCACCCATGTTAGCATATGCATGACACATGACAAATTATGCTTCACACATGTTATATAGGATCAAAGATGACCATTGATGCTTCAGACATGACCATCAATGCTTCAAATGTGATCAAACATGATAATCCATGTTTAACACATGTCACATATGGTCACGGATGACCAACTATGCTTTGCACATGATCACATATCTTCACACACGTCAAATATGATCACAGATGACCATCTATGCTTCATATATAATCATGTCTGCTTCAGACATAGCAATATATATAGATATATGTTTCACATATCATGTTACCATACCAAAGTATGTAGAATTATGATTCACACATATGATCATTCATACTTTGAATATGTTACATATGAACACATATGATCATTTATGCTTCGAGCATGTCACATATGATCACATGTGCTTCATATATGACTATTTCTGCTTAAAATATTAACATACACGCTACATAAATGTTACATATGATCATTCATGCTTCAAACATGTCATATATGATCACAGATGACCAAGTATGCTTCAAACATGCTCACCCATGATAGCATATGCATGACAGATAGCAAATTATGCTTCACACATGTTATATAGAATCAAAGATGACCATTGATGCTTCAGACATGACCATCAATACTTCAAATGTGATCAAACATGATAATTCATGGTTAATACATGTCACATATGGTCACGGATAACCAACCATACTTCACATATGATCACATATTCTTCACACACGCCAAATATGATCACAGATGACCATTTATGCTTCGTATATGATCATGTCTGCTCCAGACATGGCAATATATATAGATATATGTTTCACATATCATACTACCATACCAAAGTATGTAGAATTATGATTCATCTGATAACATTGAGCAAATGGTTGAGAACAATTGGTATAAAAGGTAATGATGGATTTCTATGAGCAATTAGTCGAGTGGGGATGAGGGTTAATTACGAACGAGGAGGCATTGAGTGAAAAAATCCATCATCACCTGGTGGTCGAGATTGATTTCCTAACGGGTAGTAGCTGGTAGTTCTGGTGTGGTGGTATTGCGGGCAATGGGCTTCGTTGAGTCATTACGAGGCGAGAGGATTTTTTTCTCTGCATCGGGGTTTATTTCCGTCGAGAGACAAATGGAGGCTGAAAGTAGAGCCAACGGTGTATTGGGAAGGAAGGGGGAGCTTGGAAGGCAAGGAAGGGAGAAAATAGCGAGAGTAACTCGGCTCGGTGGATTCTCGAGTCGGTATCGGTTTAATATAAAACGATTTTACGAGCCCGAATGAAAAGGCCATTAGTCGCTGTCGATGGAACTGCGCTGCGGGCTAAAAGAAAGAGACTGTGGAAAAATGAAAGACGATGAATATAAAGGGGTGGCTCGCGAATCCTCGATTTATTACGAGCGAGTAAGCATCTGCTTGAGTGGAGTCGAGATCGACATCATCGCCGAGAATTATTTCAGTCTTCCGCGTTTTATCGTTTTGATAACGCTCTGATTGATTTTTAATCACAAGTGTTTATCTATTGCGATTGCTTCAGGTTTCTTCTGTGAAGGACTATCTAAATCCAATTTTGTTCTATCGCTTCTCCGGACAATAAAAGTTACGACCTAACCTAGGATGCTTCGTTTCTGATATTTCCGCCCAACGGTTACGTCAAGTCATCAATAAATCCCCAGTTTATCACTTTTTCTGGTTGAATTTCATCAAGAATTATCGAACAGATCACTTTTTGAGTCTAGATTGATTTTATCATCAAGATTCTACGATTTTTTCTATATAATTCTATATAATTTAAAAAATCATAGCGTAACAACAATGAACCAGATTTTTTAAATTATATGAATGATTAATTGATCATATTTGATGACTATTGCTCTGATGAAAAATTTGTTGGGACAAATTTTGTTGCAAATTGTATGTTCTGCAAAAAAAACATTCTCAGTATTTTGTCGTAAACTGAATATATTTTGAGATATAAAACATAGAATGTAAAAATATAAGAAATTTTGGACACTATGAATATAAATCTGGTCGAATTAAGAAATTTCCTAAAAATATCTTGGATCTTTATATAACACGCGTATCGCGATGAACTATGAGCTATGGACTATGAGTAATACGAGAAATGTCTTAAGTTTCTCAATTTCTCTGACCTGAAAGAATAAGAACGGTGATCGCAATCCCCTGGATCCTTTCTCAATATTTCGTATCACTTGTTTTATCTCTTATCTATCAGACACTCGATCTCGCAGTTTCCATAAAATATTGAGTAATCCACTATACACTATTTTAGCGATAAAAAGCTCGCTGACATCCGAAATGCGACAAAAGACTTTTCCTCGAAAATAAAATAACGAGGTCTTTTTAGTCTTTTCTTCGGCACAGGAGACTCAAGATTCAAATGGAATTGGGCCAATGGTATGCCAACGAAACGCCGAAGAGACATCTCAACTTCTCTTCATATCCCGGGTTAAATTTCCACGATATTTTATTTTAAAAATAATAAATTGTTACAGTTATTAGAATTTATCCTCGCAGATGAAAGCTCGGCTATTTTTTTACCCTATTAATCTTCCTTTAAATGCAATAGAAATTTTCCTGGACATTTATTAGATAAATATTCCTGATTTTTATTATCATCCTCTTCAGAGTCTACTTTGTCTTAATTTTACTCCTCTCAACTCATATCGATTACATTTTTATTCCCTATAAAATGAGCTCTTCAAATTTTTGCTCGCTCTTGATGACCTACTTTGATAAACAAATACCGTAAACAAGCAAATAGATCATTATACTGTTGACAATTTACTGATACTCAACATTTGCCTTTACATAAATAAACATTTTATTTATTGCTTAGCTGAATTACAAGTACTTCACCATACAAAAACCTTTTTTAACCAATTCTCATTAAAAGTTTTTACAAACGTTATGTTTCTTATTGTAACTTTTGAAATGTTAGTTTTGAGAGAATATATAATCAATACTTTTTTATAGATTATAACATTTGCAACAAATTCTTTAACTTCCTCCTAAGAAAATCGGGAAGTTATTGGTTTTACACCGTTTTGCAAAAATTGAATTCTTATCAGATCTCGACGTTTTAAAGTCACAAAAAGCTTCCCTGACTACCCCCGCGATGTTGTCACTACACAGAAAAAAAAGTCAACTTGAGTCAAGTAATATTTACTTGATCCAAGTATATTCAACTGAAGATAAAATATATTCTTGAGTTAAGTAAATTTTTTTCTTGTATTGGTCAATCTTGGTTTAAGCAAATATTCCTTAGTTCCAACAGGCTTACCAACTTAAGTGAAGAAAAAAACCTCTTAATCCAAGTAAATCATTCTCTTGGTTTTTGAACTTGCTTGATGTACACACGGGCGCATCGAGGCCCGAGTAAGACAGCAGCCAGGTGGAAACCCATTTTCAACATTAAATAAAAATTATTGTTTATGGAGCTAGAGTTTCGAAAGTCGGGACTTTTTTTCAGAAATTTCCTCCTCTTTAAGGATCTTTTTTCTGATTGTCGATGTCACTTATAGTTATTGAGTTATTAACGCAACAAATTTCTAACCGTGTACTTTGTATGAGTCGAGCAAATTACTTGTATATACAAATATTTTCGTCACTACACACTTAACTGTAAATCAGTAATATAATGGGAAATCAGCAAGTTAAAAATTAATCAAAAATGTCTAATTAAATGAACACAAAAAATAAAAATCATGCATAAGGTGATTTTTTTTTTATTTAATTCTTTATTAAAAAAATCTCGATTCAGTTCCCAAAAATCACGTCGCCAACGTTAGCGCTACTTTCCAAACCAAGAGAAAGATTTACTCGGGATAAGTATATGACATTATTAGTTCAAGAACAAACAAGAACTTAAAACAAGAAGTAAATTTTTAAGAAAATGATTTTCTTGAGTCAAGATGAAAAACATTTGAACAAATTTTTTTATTGCAGTTTCTTTAAGATTTCTCAAAATCAACTGGTTCAAATCATAGTCAAAACCTAAGTTCGGTCAAGCCCTTTCGAATTGTGCCAACCGCGATGAAATCGGTCAAGCCATTCAAAAGTTATGAGAGGTTTACATAC
>CAJNRD030001118.1:10784951-10799816 GCA_905319865.3 Cotesia congregata
TTAAGTATAAAAATTAAAATACACAAGTTGATGAATCAAAAAAAGTGTCTAATACAAAACAAAATTAGTCAGATTAATTTGAATACGGTTAAAAAATTCAAATGTTCGCCGTCACTCTTATAGTGTCATTAAATAATAGTTTAAAAAAACTAAAAACATGCTTTTTATAGAAAACCAAACTAAAAGATAGAAAATAAATTTTAATAAATTTAAATTAAGAATAGTGTTAAAAATTTCAATAAATATAAATTAATAATAGTGTGAATAAAAAAAAAATTATTTTATTTTAAAAAAAGCGTGGGGTGCTTTTTAAGATATTATCAAAATGATAATCACTCTACTCATATCTGTCAATAAAATATTTATAACTATTGACACCATGCACCCCACGCTTTTTTTAAAATAAAATACATTTTTTTTTATTTACACTATTATTAATTTATATTTATTGAAATTTTTAATACTTTTCTTAATTTAAATTTATTAAAATTTATTTTCTATTTTTTAGTTAGGTTATCTATAAAAAGCGTGTTTTTAGTTTTTTTAAACTATTATTTATTTTCTGTGTACTGGTCCCATATTCATAAGTGTTCAAGCACGGGGCACTTTACCTTATGATCTTTTGACTATTGTTTTTAGAAAAAAATACAATAAATCCTTTTTCATAAAGCACGAAATTTGGAACCAATTTTAATTGAATAAATTTTCAAGAAAATCAACAGTTACAATCAATTAACTATCAACACGAATTAAGAAAGGTTGTTCAAGATGGAATAAAACTTGTGAATAAATTTTTCATCTTATAAGTCTGTTACTCCATTCGAGTAGCAGTACTGGATGGCCTTTTAAAGAAAGTAAATAATTAAGAGGTAGAATAAAAAAATGTAGATAATAGGACAAAAGAACAGGGAAATGACCATCGAATTACGAGATCCATTTTATCTCGGCATTATTGTGTCCGGATCCTTTGAATAATTTAAGAATTAAGACGGAACTTTAGTAAAAGACTTTGGGCTGGGAGACGAGCCAAAGAATATAATGCCCGATATATAATAAAGAGTTTAAAAAATAATAAAGAAAGAATTGAAGAAAGAAAGAAAGAAAGAATAAAACACTGGGAATAGCTTTAAATGCTGAAGCTTACGGCATTCTTAAAGTTTTACCGACTTTGTCGTTCTATTCGCGCAAAAACTCCATTAATCCCGGAGCTTTCGACTTTGGGAATTCATTTGCAAAACAAAGCCATTAACTATGCAAGGAAATCGTTGAAATCGAATCGACGATACTTTAAAAGCGCTTCTGAAACTCAATGCTATTGAGTTGTTGCTACTGTCAAATAGTCTTAGCAACTTTTACCAGATTCGCTCTATTC
Source organism: Cotesia congregata (assembly GCA_905319865.3). Lineage (NCBI taxonomy): Eukaryota > Metazoa > Arthropoda > Insecta > Hymenoptera > Braconidae > Cotesia > Cotesia congregata. The sequence continues at coordinate 10,786,324 of CAJNRD030001118.1, forward strand.
TCTTCGACGATCACTTCCTAGATTATTATTCCCATGTTTATAATTTTTATTCGAAATAACTCACTCGAAGAAGCCTCTCGATTTACGCATTTAAGTGGGGTAAGGTAGAAACCCCTAAATTATCGGATGCTTGTGCTTCTGCTGCAGCAACTTTTTAACTAGTAGATAGAAGATACCAAGCACAAAGAGAAGAGTATGAAGAGGTTCAAAATCTTTAGAAGGAGCAGAGACGCTTCATGAAACTTGATGCTGCTCTCCGAGCTCTGGGGCTTCAAATATTTAACGAGTTTACACTCTCTCACCCTCGACCCGTAATAACCTCTTCTGAAAGCTAAATATTACGCAAAAATAAAAAAATCTTTTAAATGTCCTAAGGTTTATTTAGTTTTTTAATTACACCTTATCTGGTGTTGGTTTTTAACTCAAAGTATCTCGGTGGGTATTGCTATAAATTAAAAATTGTTCAAATAATTTTTGTTGCAAGATTTATGATCTGTAAGAAAGTATTCTTCAGTATTAAGGTAATTTGATCTCCGCATTCCGAAGTCAAATTAATAGATATTTTTTTTTCTTTTTTGCAAGAGATCACTCGAAAAATAGTATTAAATATAAAATTATTTCTAATCAGAATTTAATTGATTAAATTCAATTCATAATTATGGTCAAATAATTTTAATAATATAACTATTAAAACATCAACTGATAAGTACTGGGCTGTCACAAAACAATAACAACTGCTATAGGTTATGTAAGGTCGGTACTTAAAACAGTTGCTCACGGTGTTCATTTATTATTTAAATTTGCAAATATCACTTCAATATATTAAATCTGCAATAATTTACGTGAACTTTTAATGTATGTTTAATAACAATTTATTTTAATGCAAAAAAACTTTATGATTATATTTCAATTTCAAATTTGCCGCGCACCGAGAAGTCGCCATTTTTTCCCTAATAAAGATGGGGGAGTAATGTCTCCGACAAACAACAAAGATAGAAACCAATTTTTGATATTAAAAAATTAATTAAATTAAAACTATGTGGTAAATCGTTATCAAATTTTGATAGAATATGTATGAAACATTGTTCTATCTATTGGAAAGTTTTTTTTATTGGGTCAAGTTGGCCGATTTTTTATAAATCCTCCATTTCCGGAGTTATTGAACAAGGACACTCATAAGAGGTCGTGTATTTTTGCAAAACTTTAATTAATTATATCTCTTAAACGGTGTGGTAAAAAAATCTGATTTTTTTTTTCTATAGATGTATTAAATCATGATCTTTCGAATGAATATAAAAAAATATGTCAAGGGGTCAAGTTGAAGTCATTTGGAGCCCAAACTATCTTAATAGTTTCGAAGATATCGACAAAAATTGAATGGTCTAAGTATAATAATAAAGAACCTAATTTTTAAAGTTATCTTTGTAGTTAATTGATGATATCTTGGAAAAAATTGATCTGATTAAAAATTGATCTTTACAAAATTTGGAAAACATTAGTTGCTCGACAAAAATGTACACTGATAGAAGGATTTAGTACGGAGTACTCTGATTTAGTAACAAAATTTTTATTCATTTATTTGGGAGAAAAAAATATTTTATACCCATCAATATTATTTGTTACAGTTTAATAAATGATTTCTTTATATGAACAAAGCCTTATGACATGGAAATAAATATTTATTTCCACCAAATAATATTTACTAACAGGTACTAAATATTTCTTTGGTAAGTATTGTCGGTAGATAGCTCTGCGTTAATTCCAATGTTTAAATGATACATAACCTAATTACTGGGCGTGTTTGGCCGAAGTAAGTACTTACTAAACTTAGTAAGCCAGTTAGCATAAAAAAATTTTAATCTTACAAGCTGACTATAGCGCTTTTTGGCCGGGGCAGACTTACAGGCTTAGTATAATACAAAATACCGACTTACGTTATATTCCGTATATAATCTCATAATCTGAATATAATTGACACTGATAAATTTATTAATATAGTTTAATTCAAGTAAATAGTTGTATATTAGGGTGGTCGTTAAAAATTAAATTTTTTGCGGCGCCCCCTAAAAAGCTTCTTTCTGATGAAAAAACACTGGGAAAATTTGTTTTTTTTTTTTTAATTCAAAACAACACGTGCCTCTACACGATCTAAGTTAATTTTTGTGTATAATCATCTTTTTGGGGAATTTTTCAGGAAAAATACAATTTTATTCGAAATATAAAAAATTATAGTACTCAAATCAATAAAAATAACAATATTTGATCAAAATAACAATCAAAAAAAATCCAAATTCAAAAATTTTCCCAGTTGATTTTGGTCTATTAAGAGGAACGGGTGGTCTAGCGGTCTGAAATTAAACCTAATGTCAAAATTTTATTTCTATATGAAGGTAATGACTAATCCTTCCAAATTTTTTTTACACTTATTCTATTGCTTATCAATTACACAAAAATAAAAATTGAGACAAAAAAAAATTTTTTTTTTAATTAAAAAAATGGTGCTGAAGTTCGCCTCTTCAAAAAAAATGGACCTGACGCGAGGGTTGATTGATCTTTACCTCTGATCTGAAATAAAAAAAAATGACGGATTTTAAATTAGTATAAGTATAGTTATCGCAGGAACTAGAATGGAAAAAAAATATTTAAAAAAATGGCACGTAGTTAAAGTATTTTCTGAAAACGAGTTTCAGATTTATATTTTCAACTACGTGCCATTTTTTCAAATATTTTTTTTTTTTCATTTTAATTCCTGCGGTCACTATACTTACACTAATTTAAAATCCGTCATTTTTTTTAATTTCAGATCAGAAGGAAAGATCGATCGACCCCCGCCAGTCAGATCCATTTTTTTGAAGAGGGGAACTTCAGCGCCATTTTGATAATTTGAAAAAAAAATTTTTTTGTCTTAATTTTTATTTTTGTGTAGTTGATAAGCAATAGAATAAGTGTAAAAAATATTTGAAAGGATTAGTCATTACCTTCATATAGAAATAAAATTTTTAAAATAGGTTAAATTTCAGACCGCTAAACCACCCGTTCCCCTTAATAGACCAAAATCAACTGGAAAAATTTTTGAATTTGGATTTTTGTTGATTGTTATTTTGATCAAATATTGTTATTTTTATTGATTTGAGTTTTATAATTTTTTATATTTCGAATAAAATTGTATTTTTCCTGAAAAATTCCCCAAAAAGATGATTATACACAAAAATTAACTTAGATCGTGTAGAGGCACGTGTTGTTTTGAATTAAAAAAAAAAAAAAAACTTTCCCAGTGTTTTTTTATCAAAAAGAAGCTTTTTAGGGGGCGCAGCAAAAAATTTAATTTTTAACGACCACCCTATTGTATATGGACAATTTAATGAGAAATATTTAATTGGAAGAAAAGCTAAACGACCCCTTAATCAACATAACATTTAAACTATAGATTGAGTATGAACAAATGATTACTATTTCTCTTATATTAAGAATAAGTAATATAAATTTTAACGATTATTGAAACAAACAGTCAATAGAGTAATTGAATTTAAAAAATATACATTTCTTTTCTGTCTTGTCATACTCAAGGATCTCTTCTTTTAAATGATATTTGTGAAACTTGTCATAAGTTATAATACTATAAACAATTCTTTGCTTGTATTAACTGCTTATATTAATTGTTATCAAATATAGTTAACTATCTATAACAATAGATATTTAACGTCAGTCATTTTTTCTAATTAAATAAGCAGTCTCTCTTAATCGAATTATCTATACATTTGTTATAAAAGATATAAAAAAATTAATTAAAATCTGAACTACACTGTGTAAGTATAAAAAATTCAAATTAATTTAAAGTATAGTTTTGTAACATCTCATATAATCTTATGAAAAAGATCTTTTCAAATACCTCTTAAAGCTTTCTACCAAAGAAAATAATTAAATATCTTATTGCATAGAATAACCAATATAAATTCAATTCTATATGCTTCGGTCTGTTTTGTTTACATCAATAATAAACGAAAAATCGTCTCATATTAAGCCATGCTTACTGCGTTAGCACTTATTTTCTGTCCCGGCCGAAAATTTAGTAAGTATAGTGTAATGCCTCTAGATGTATCCAGCAGATGACGCTACCAGCAGTGAAGTGCAAATTTAAATGTAATTTAGATTATATTAAATTATTTTACTAATTCATAATTTAAATAGTGAACACTGTTCAAATTAGAAAGTTTAGGTTCTGTATCGTTGAATATTTATTTTATAGAGTATATTTTGTTTCAAATAAATGTAAGCTCTATTGTCGAGTACAAAGGGACATTGTAGTTGAGTTCTGAGAAACCTTAGGTACTTGAGATTCTGAGGAAAAGCCATAAAAGACACGTGAGAGGAAAATTCTATGATAGTCCAGGAGGAATCGGCGCATGAGTACTCCGTCAGTTTTTTTTTAATTTCAGATCAGAAGGAAAGATCGATCGACCCCCGCCAGTCAGATCCATTTTTTTGAAGAGGGGAACTTCAGCGCCATTTTAATAATTTGAAAAAAAAATTTTTTTTGTCTTAATTTTTATTTTTGTGTAGTTGATAAGCAATAGAATAAGTGTAAAAAATATTTGAAAGGATCAGTCATTACCTTCATATAGAAATAAAATTTTTATAATAGGTTAAATTTCAGACCGCTAAACCACCCGTTCCCCTTAATAGACCAAAATCAACTGGGAAAATTTTTGAATTTGGATTTTTGTTGATTGTTATTTTGATCAAATATTGTTATTTTTATTGATTTGAGTTCTATAATTTTTTATATTTCGAATAAAATTGTATTTTTCCTGAAAAATTCCCCACGTGTTGTTTTGAATTAAAAAAAAAAAAATTTTCCCAGTGTTTTTTCATCAAAAAGAAGCTTTTTAGGGGGCGCCGCAAAAAATTTAATTTTTAACGACCACCCTATTGTATATGGACAATTTAATGAGAAATATTTAATTGGAAGAAAAGTTAAACGACCCATTAATCAACATAACATTTAAACTATAGATTGAGTATGAACAAATGATTACTATTTCTCTTATATTAAGAATAAGTAATATAAATTTTAACGATTATTGAAGCAAACAGTCAATAGAGTAATTGAATTAAAAAAATATACATTTTTTTTCTGTCTTTTCATACTCATAGATCTCTTCTTTTAAATGATATTTGTGAAACTTGTCATAAGTTATAATACTATAAACAATTCTTTGCTTGTATTAACTGCTTATATTAATTGTTATCAAATATACTTAACTATCTATAACAATAGATATTTAACGTCAGTCATTTTTTCTAATTAAATAAGCAGTCTCTCTTAATCGAATTATCTACACATTTGTTATAAAAGATATAATAGTATATTACACACCTAGGGAAGTAAAGTAAGAAATGTCTCAGATCACATGTAATTGTTCTTGTGATCTGAGGCTTTCTTATTTACTTCCCGTGGAGTGTATACTATTTTTTTGCTCGACGAAGGCAGAAAGGGGCAACTTCGTTTAGCGCAGCGGGCCGAAAGTTGACGCTTTCTGCCCGTCGAGCAAAAAAAAATTAATTAAAATCTGAACTACACTGTGTAAGTATAAAAAATTCAAATAAATTTAAAGTATAGTTTTGTAACATCTCATATAATCTTATGAAAAAGATCTTTTCAAGTACCTCTTAAAGCTTTCTATCAAAGAAAGTAATTAAATATCTTATTGCATAGAATAACCAATATAAATTCAATTCTATATGCTTCGGTCTGTTTTGTTTACATCAATAATAAACGAAAAATCGTCTCATATTAAGCCATGCTTACTGCGTTAGCACTTATTTTCTGTCCCGGCCGAAAATTTAGTAAGTATAGTAAGTGACTTACTAAATTTAGTAAGTACTTACTTCGGCCAAACACGCCCACTGACTTAGATTATTTCAGCTCGATTTTGGGAGATTAATCAAACCTTTGAAAACACATGCCCAATAAATAGCTTCTATTTATGTTTTTTCTCAGTGGAGTTTAGTTTACATTTTTCAATTTGTCTATTATTGATATATTAAAAACTTGTTTAATTTTAAATTTTATAAATGTCTCAAACAAAAAAATATATTTCAATGAGATTCTTTTCTTTATAATACCTTATATTTTTTCTTAAAATTAATTATTTTGATTTATTTTAAGTTAAAAAGTTAGGTTACACGCTAAAATTAGTTAAAAAAATTAATTTCTTTGATACCAATAAATGATTTATTGAGTACCAATAAAACATTTGTTAAATACTACTAAATATTTATTTGGTGGAACTAAATGGGCTTTAATAAATGATTTAGTACCTATTACTTAATATATGGTAATGAAAGGCTTGTTACTAAATCATTTAGTATCTGTTACTAAATCTTATTAAATAGAACTAAATTCATTCGTGTTTTTCTCGAAATTTGATAGTTTTGAAGATATCAGTAAAAAATTAAAATATTAAATTATAATGATATGATGAATCAAATTTTTGAACAATTAATTGTTCATATCTGATTAAAAAATTTTTTAAATAAAATTTATAGCAAATTTTATGATCTATAAAAAATTACTCTGCATTTTTCTTTAAAATTGATAGTTTCAATGTAACTGGCTAAAAATAAAAATACAAAAGCATAACAATAATTTCCGAGAATCGTAAAAATTAGAACAAAGGAAAATGTTTGTACAACCTGAAAGCGAAATAAATGAAATAAGTGTAAGTATTCATGAATGGACTGTTGATTTAAATAAAAAAATAATACCGGATGAAAGATTAACGAGACAAACGGTTTTAATGGTTGAGTTAATGGTGACATGTTTGCTAAAGTTATGTGCCAATGACGATATGTCGACAGTGTGTTAATGTTAATACACGAGCAGGAGTTGATACACGGATGTGTGATGTGCGGTTATATTTATCGACGTTTGAGAATTGGAGATGGTTAAAGATGGAAGGAATCACATAGGCGTCAGCGGCTGTGTCGAGACGTCGTGAAAGATGCAGCTGAGTACAAAAGTTGAGACTAAAAGCGCCCAAGAGAACCGAGTTTAAATAAAGCCCGCATATGTGGGTCAGTCGGTGGTGGCAAGGTATTACGCAAGCATCCAAGTCCATCCTAGTACATCTCAGACAACAAGATATACTTGTAAAACTCCGCCGACAAAACTTTTCTCGGTTAACATCATCATCAAATTATTCTTCCATTATTTAACTTTAACTTTTAGTTTTTATTTTACCCGAACTCCTGCGGACTTTTAATGCTTCTGCTTTATTCATTTACTATTTTATTTTCTCTACTTCGTGTTCTAAGTACCCCGCGGTTTTTATAATATGTTAAGGTTAATATTTATGTCAGTTTTATTATCAAAGATTAAAACCAGATCATTCTTTAATTACTACATATTTTGGACTAAGACATTATATTTCGCCGATAACTCACAAATTATTGAGTTAAGGTAAAAATGATACACGGAAAGAAAATTGAAGGAATTTTTACTATTTTACTGTCGTAATTTTTATTAAATAAAATAGTAACTGTGGAATATACTTCTCATTTAATAATTTTTACGATCTCCTATTGTAAATTTTATCCAACAAACAAGAGACTTAAAAAGTCGAATACTTTAGAGCAAATTATACAAGATGTGTTAGTTAGCTTTACAATTCAACTATTGTAAAAATTGACAGTCGGTTTTTTTTAAAAGAAATTTTAGGGAGGGAGAGAGATAGGAGGTTAGACTAATTGGTACCTTTGCAGCAACCGAAAAAAGAATTCGGAAATTTTGACCTATCCGGGAATCGAACCTAGAACTCTTAGTTGGTAGCCAGAGACTCTCCCTCTACGCTGTAAGAGGTAAACTACTATTGATGTCCAGCATTTATATAAACTCGGAGTCTAGCGCTGTGCACGGCCATTACTCACACTAATTGAAAAACATTCCAATTCAACTATTGTAAAATTTGATATACAGTGGACTCTCGATAACTCGAACCTCAAGGGAATTGATAAAAACTTCGAGTTAACGAGTTTTCGACTTAACAAGATGTTCGAAATTTGCAAGTAGATTAGACCAAAAATTAAGAAAACAATTGATTTCTGTTATATGGAGCATATTTATTTAAAAAATTATCAATTATTAAGGTAAAAAATATTACATAAAGTCTGTTATTTTTTTCTGAAGTAAAGAATTCTCAGATTTTTTATCAATTAATTTCTCGAGTTTAAATAGTGAATCGAATACATGATCTTCAATGTCAATACATCTTTCAACATAGGATCGTATTTTGTCAACTGCTTCTCTAGCTTGTTTAGTTGTGATTGCTGGTTAACAGTCAAAAACTTTGCAAGAAAATAACTCAGAGAGAAAATATACACTACAAACAAGAATGTAAAAAGCATTGAACATTCCTATAGGGATTAAGATTTGATTGCTAGAAGCCTGGACAGTTCGGAGAAAAACGTCTTTATATTTTACTAACTTCGAGTTATAGAGATTCACTTTTAAAATTCGGGTTATAGAGTATAAATATGCCTTATCAATACTGGAAGGGAAACGATACAAAGTTCAAGTTATAGAGTCTAAATAATTCGAGATATCGCGTATTTAAGAGTTCAACGGAAGAGAATACAATTTTTTTTCGAGTTACCGAGGATTTCGACTTAACGAGGTTCGAGTTATCGAGAGTCCACTGTACTTCTATTGGAAAGATACAGAGGCAGCACTGGAAATTTTAATCTCTTACTTTTTACAATAATAATATCGTATTTTTTCTAATCGAATTTATTACAATAATTATTGGGTGAAATTACGATAGTAAGTTGTACAATTTTATGAATGAATAGTAAATTTTCTTCTAAAATATTTGACAATTAATAGTAATGAAAGTATAGTCCAGCTTTACAATAATTGTATCGTAAATTTTCCCAGATATTCTTTTCCGTGTACACAGAAAAAAGTAAACTGTAAAATTCACCCAGATTCTGGTTAATTTTTAGAGTATCAAACAGTACAGCGGAAATCGGGGTGGCACAAATGTAAATAATACAAAACTTAATGTAGAAAGTGTAAAAGTCACAATTTATAATTTCATATCGAAAATTTGATTAGTAGCTGTCACTATAATAAATAACGACTCTCATCTTAAAAAATTACAGCTTCACACAGCAAAAATTGCCGTTTCAATATATAGTCTATACTATGAGGAGGAGGGGAAGGTCTCACACTCGGAGAATTTAACATTTGAAACAGTATGAATTCTACTCTTAAAATATATATTTTACCAGTCCAAGTAAATAAATAATTATAGTTTGATTTTTAGCGGTGCGTTTAAAATTTACCATTTTACTTTGTAAATATTGACGTTGCTTGTATAGAAATTTAGTAACTGTGGTTTATTCTTTTTACATATTATGCGATCATTTTTTAGGTACGAAATGATAAATATCAAAGTCAAAATTCTTAAGGAATACACTTTAATTAGTCGGGCAAGTGTAAATTTTTGTGAATTAAATTTATCACTAATATATTTACTTTCATCCATAAGTTTTTTAAAAATATTCACCGACAGTTTTACCAGAAAAGTACAGAAATGTATCAAAATGTTTGGAGGTTACCCCATAAGACCAATGTTAAATTGCTCAACTTTAAAGTTAATTATTTATTTAAATGATGGGGCAATCTCCATCAAATTTTCGAAATTTGTTTAGACATTTAAACTTCATATTAAAAAAAAATCAAGCTTTTTATCAAAAGTTACCTTGGTGCTCGTACTTTCTTAATTATTATACTTTAACATTTTCAACTTTTACATAGCGAATATTACTGTTTGAAATAAGTAGTATTTTCTTCCATGTAAATAATAAATTGTAGTATTTGAATGATAAATATTATCAAGTGATTGTTAACATCACGATTTCACTTTTTGAAGTGGTAATTTTTATCAGTTGATAATTACTTATTATAAATCGACTATTATTTATTACAGTTTACTTTTTTCGGTGTAGGAGACCTTTTCTGTAGAGCAGAAAATTTGCTACAAAATTTATTGAACCAATTTTTGATCGGAGCAATTGTTTCAAAGATATGATTAATCAAGCATTTATATAAATTCAAAAATTTGGTCTTTTAATATAGTTTCAATTTCATGTTTCTTGAAAATAACTCAAAAACTATTAATTTTGGAAAAAAATGTTTAAACTTTTTTGTAGAGCAGAAAATTTTCTACAATATTTGTTCAAAAATTTTGTAATCAGAGCAATAGTTTAAAAGATGTGATCAATAGATTATTCAAGTAAGTTAAAAAATTGAGTTTACCATTATTATACTTTATATTTCATTTTTTTTTTTTTTAATAACTTAAAAAAGAAATTTTTTTTAAAAATTCAAAAAAACCTTTTTTGTAGACCAGAAAATTTGCACTAAGAAAGCCCGTTTTAAAGCTCGATATCTCTGATACCCAAACAGTAACCATCAATTGAAAAATTTTCCTCCCGAAAGCTCTGAAAAGCCCAACGGGATTTAAAAACAAAATAAAAAACGAGCTTACGAAAAGTTTAACGTGTTTATTCCCAAAGATTGTAGCAATCGGATAAAGCTTGAAAAAAAAAATGGGTACCGATCGATGTGTGAATTATCGAGGGTTGTTTCTGCGTAAAATGGTGTTTCGTGACCCGACCCTTGACCTTACGTGACCACCGAGATTCTGATTGGTCACGGTGAAAAAAGTCTCGAAAATCTCCAGCGGTTTCTAAAGAACGCAAACAGTTTATTTATATACTAAAATATTTCAGTCCTCAGTGAATTGAGTCGTCTAATATTTCATCAAATTTGTACTCGGTGAAATAACGCTTAAATAAATAATTTATTTTTATTATTATTATTATTACTGTTTTTATAAATTTAATACTTACGGAATTAATGGCTGTCATGCTGCCAAGACGAGCAGGAGCTGTATCCACTAGCCCGCTGTCACTCTGCAATGAAATAAAAATAAATATTATTTATTTTGTTAGTTTTAATTATAATTTTTGTAAACAGCTGCTACGTCAATTTTATTTAATTAACTCAGTACTTTTATTAACAACTTTACTTTACAATTTCATCATGATTTGCGAATTGAGTGAAAATTGAGTTTAAATTACTTAGAAAATTTTCTACACGTTACACCTCCCACCGGAAAATAGTCAACAGATAAAACTTCCCGCTTTGAAAATAAATAATTGAAGTTATACTTCTTTTGGCGCGTATGAATGAAAGCGAAATTTGTGAGCTGCGCGCGCATGATGTCCTAAAAAAGCGAGATGATGAAGTTGGCCATCTAATATAATTAAAAGTATAGATTTCTTTTACTGAATAATTTAACTCCATATACAGGCTAGTCACAAAATATCCAACGAAACGTTGTTATTTTCAAATTCAATAGAAATACCATTTAATTCTATATTGATGATCAAGAGCAATGTTCCATCATTGATAAAGTTTTCCTTGATCTATAAAATTATCTATTAATAATAGAATTTCAACAGAAGATAGGAATTTTTGTAAAAAAATTTTATAGTAACTAACAGTACAATTTTTCGTTATTATTAGTAGATCTATCTATTATTAATAGAATTTTAATAGACGATGAAAAAGAACCTAATACTATACTATTAATGCCTGATGAAATATATATCCTAAAACTGAGAAAATTAAATACCTCCTCACTAATGGATTTCTTGCGGCATTACTTTTTCCATTTATTCAACTAGTAGTTCACCTACCGATAAATAAATTGTCAGACATAATAGATATTATATATATATATATAAGAGGATCAGGTTTTTTATTTCAAATTTTTATCTATACCACCATCCGACAGTTCGATCCGAGACCACCTGTGCCGTGCGGTGCAGTCTCTAATAATTAATGGTTTAATTTGACGAACCCGCTCACCGCTTTATCCTATAAGAACGTTTTACTCGTGCAATTTTAATTAACAATCTGACTCAAACTTCAGATAATTCTGCGATTGATAATTCAGAGAAAGCTACGAGCTCTGTCCTCAGTCAAACAATCACTTGCTATTTAATTTCCAATTATTATTTTAATCCGATTATTTTTTTTTATTATCCGTAATTTCAATTGTAACTGTTGTCACTTTATGTATTTTTTAGATTTATTATTAGTGAAAATTTAATTTTTCTATTAATTTTTGCTATTTAAAAAATTTTAAAGACAATTATTTAGAAATTTTTAAATCACTATAAATTTTAAACGTTCGATTTTGAATTGGTTAAACTAACTTTTATTTACATACACATACACATTGCCGGACGTCCAGCCGGGAATAGTTGAACCGGCTTCCTAGGAGCTCAAAATTTGGAGATCTGATTGAAAATCTTATTCTTGAAATCGAATCGAAATAACTTTTTACTTTAAAAAAAAAAATGGTGTGTGTACTTATGTACACGCGTCAGAAATTATACTTCTTTGGCATAAGAAAAAAAATTTTAAAGTAAAAAAAATGAAAAAATGATAGTAGAAAAATATTAAACACAATCAAAAAGGTTTTATTATAATAAAAATTTAGCTATACCGTATACAAATATAGAATCATCAATTATTATTATAGGAACTAGAAATTTGAATAACGCGCTACGCGCGCGCCTAAATTTTAACCAATAATGAATCGTGGCCCGTTTTTTGCGAGTTTTGACCTTTGACTAACTTCAATACTTTCATGTATTTTAATTTAGAGGATTTAATTCAATATTATTTAAGATTTTTTTGAATTAACTAATTTTATTACTTATGACATAATGAATTTCGAATCAACTAATCCACAGATTCGGTAGAATCTGGCGCCAAGTTCCGTTCAAATCCGTTGTAAACGGAGCGCCAGACTACCGAGTGTATTTACTGTAAGCAGAACGGTATTTCGAGGTTGCAAAATTTTATTTAATTCTACGGTAATTTTTTTTCCTAAATTTTATATTATAACAGTAATTCATACTTTATTTTACTGATATCAATTAATTATATTTAATTATAACAATTAATCTACTTGAAATTATTAATTTTAATCAGCACAAACTATAGCAACGCAAAAATTTCGATCCTGACTTTTTTTCGATGGGCAAAGTGATCTGCCACAGACTACATAATTCGATAGTGCATGGTAATCCTCCGATAGATGGGAAACTACAGTTAGAAAAATACATTTCACAGCTTGCATCTACACCCGCCAGGGTGCGCTGGAATTATTTTTACATAAACTGTAGCTTCAAGGGAATAGTTTGCTATAAAAATGCAGCCAACGCGAGATTTAAATTTGTACTAATTGTAAATTTTTATTATAATTAAAAAAAATACTAAAATCCGAACAAAAACAATTTCACTGTAAAAAAATCGCGCCAAGTCCACATTCATAAGACTATTAAGAAAAAAAAAATTAGTTTTTTTCTTTACAAAAAAAAAAAAAAAAAAAAAAAAAATCAAAATTTAG
>CAJNRD030001118.1:10800452-10911199 GCA_905319865.3 Cotesia congregata
TATTCGCTCCGTGGCCATCGATGGTAGCGCCAGAGGTGATAGATTGTCCGAACTGTGTGACGAATAATTTACATGCAATTTTCCATAAGACGCAACCTCTGCCTAAAAAGACGGAACTGTATGACGAAACACGGATACTCACGGACACTAAACACATCCATAGAAAAGGTAAGTGTATAAGTTGGCCACGGAGCGAATATATGATAAATTACTATTTTCATAGAAAATGATACTTGACTAACATAACTTTTTTTTTTTAGAAAAATTCGAATCTACTAAAGTTCCATTAATCCATTAAAATTCCGTTATTGATGGAAAATCCAATAGATACAAAAAAAGTTACTAATTGATAAGATCAAGTTATTTATATGAATTTTAATCCTTTTGGAAATTCTCTCAATCCATTAAAATTCTATTATTAATAGAAAATTTTATTTTTTAAAGAAAATAATACTCGATTAACATAACTTATTTTTAGAAAAATTCTAATCTACTAAAATTCCATTAATCCATCAAAATTCCATTATTAATGGAAAATTGAATTAATATAAAAAAATGTTACCAAATGATAAAAATCAAATTATTAAATAAATTTTAATCCTTTTTTAAATTATCTCAATCCATTAAAATTCTATTATTACTAGAAAATTTCATTTTTTATAGAAAATGATACTCGACTAACATAACTTTTTTTTTTTTTAAATTCTAGTCTACTAAAATTCTAGTCTACTAGATAGCTCCATTAATCTATTAAAATTCCATTGTTAATGGAAAATCCAATAAATATAAAAAAATGTTACCAAATAATAAAAATCAAATTATTTATATAAATTTTAATTTTTTTAGAAATTCTCTCAATCCATTAAAATTCCATTAATCCATTAAAATTCTATTATTAAAAGAAAATTCTGTTTTTAATAGAAAATTTTATTTTTTATAGAAAATAATACTTGACTCACATAAATTATTCTAAGGAAAATTCTAATCTACTAAAATTCCATCAATCTATCAAAATTCCATTATTAATGAAAAATTGAATAAATATAAAAAAATGTTACTAATTGATAAAAATTAAATTATTTATATAAATTTTAATCCTTTCTGAAATTTTCTCATTTCATTAAATTTCCATTATTAATGGAAAATTCTGGTAAATTAAAAAAGAATGTCACTATAAATAAAAATAAAATTTTTAATAAAAATCTCAACTTTTTATTGACATTTTCTCAATCAATTAAAAAAACTCAATAATTTTTCAAACAAAGAACAAAGAGCTCAGCTAGTAGTTTTGGTCTGTAGCTGCCATAGTTGACTGTGTAAATAAAATAGCTGTTGAAATATAGACATGTTACAAGCATCTTTCCACACTAACGATCCCAATAAATAATTAGCGATACAATGTAGTACTCGGAATAATAAAGCCGGCGTACTAAAGCTCAAGCTCAAACTCTCAAGCTCTATATTCTAGCATACTTTTAATTTACGAGTGCACTGAGGAAATAATATTACAAGATTTTAGTTGGGAATGTATCAGCAACAAAGTTAGCTCTTGAGCTCGAGACTGCTAGAGTAAATCATTAGGATGTTGCAAGAACGAGAGAGAGCATAGAAATGATATTAAACGTGACAAGACAAAGCAACCTCTTATTTCTTACTTCTTACTCTTATTTTCTCTACTATTCCCGTTTCACCAGCATTTACTTCTACGAGATATTAACACTATTTCGATCTCTCTAAATTAGACTAAACTTTAACACTCACAAAGGCTGTGTGGCGCAATGGTCAATAAAATTTTCATTTAACGACAGACCGCTTGCCAGAGAATCCATCTTGTAGTAAAACGAGGCATTAGTTAACTAAAGACCGCTATAAACTAGTCTATGTTCTATATATATGTTTTCCTTGTTTCACTTTTCGTTGTGCTTGCAGTTGTAATTGTGCAAATCTATGTCGGTCTTCTGTTATAATGTACATTTTTAACAATTTAAAATCATGGCTGATCTCATCAGAAATTTTTTACAACCAATTAATTGCTATTTTTTATATAAAAAGTAGTTATAATAGCTTGTAGTGCAGATTTTTCAAATTTTTGTAGAGGGACAAACACGATAACTTTTGAAAAAATAAATTTTTTATTTCAATTTATTTTTTAATCCCCTTATCTGCCTAATAGGAAATTAAGGATTCAAAATTGCATCTTATTAATGTTTTAGTTCATTATAATTAATGTTTGTTCGGCTGGCAGTTGGAGAAATTTTTTGTTTTTTGGGCAGCCATACAGAAAAATTTTTTGTAAATAGAGCTTTAAGACAGCTAATACTGTACTCAATTGTAATCTTTGGCTGACCAAAGGTAATACAGTCTTTAATTGGTCCTTTTTATTACACGCTTTTTATTAGCTTCACCTGTATGTTTGTATGTTTATAACCGACTTCTTTGGGCGCGATTTTGACCCACTTTAAACGGCCAAATTTCGTTCAAACTTTGTAGATTTATTGAGGGCCGATGACAATACACTAATGTGATAAAATTATTCAATTTTTCAATTTGCAAAATATGATTTTTGTTAATTTATATAATTTTCATCTATAGTCGATAAGGTAAGAAACTTAATTTTAATTTTTTATAATTTTTCTCTACAGTCGATAAGACAAGACTTGATGTTAATTTTAATTTCCAATAATTACCTATCTTTAGTCGATTTCTCTAATATTGACAAATTTTCGAGTACTAAGGAGAATTTTAATTCTACAAAACAAATAATAGTTTTAAAAAACTAAAAAATCACGCTTTTATAAATAAACCAAACTAAAAAACGCTTTTTTTAAAATAAAATACATATTTTTTATTTACACTTTTATTAATTTATATTTATTGAAATTTTTAACACTATTCTTAATTTAAATTTATTAAAATTTATTTTCTATTTTTCAGATTGGTTTTCTATAAAAAGCGTGTTTTTAGTTTTTTTTAACTATTATTTATTATAATTCACATCGGAACGACAGAGGGCGTTTAATTTGTATAAAAACTCCTATCCGCGGGAAAAATTTAAACAAGCTTTAAAATTTAATTGTAAATAAAATAAATTCAAATTTATTCATAACTAACCCAAATTGTTTTTTATTGACGTTTGATAAAAATATTAAAAAATTAAAAATATTATTAAAGTTATTAACACTATATTTAAATTCTACTTTGATCAATTTATTTATGACAGCGCTTTAGGTACGCACTGTATTTACCAAACTTTTCCCATTATTATTACAACTATTCATTAATAACAAAATTTTAATGAATGCTAAATATTCAGTTGTATTTCAAAAAGAATTCCATTTTAAAATCTAAATTCAAAACTTTTTATTCAAATTTGATAATACCAAGTTGTTTGAGAGCTTTTACAGCCATCACAAATATACGAGTACAAATTGCGGTAATGTCGAATGGGAAACGTTCTTGGTTAGTCGGAATACGAAATACATACCAGGTATAAAGGATACCTCACTACATCCACATATATATTTATATATATATATATATATATATATATATTCCTATATGTAGATACAAAATGAGGGAACGAGAAAGATGGGCGATTTAGCCGCGGGCGTACGTCGTAAAGCGAATTATGACTCTCACGTAATTTACGGTCTGGATAGATATAACTACTCGGTCCCTCGTGGATATACGCCGCACCTGTATCAGGTATCTCATACATATATCATCACATACATACGAACAAACTTTAGAGAAAAAATCAATGTGATGTTGTATTGTCGTTCCGAGCATGCAAGTGAGGGGGTGTCACGTTCTTGTGATTTGTTCCAATCGTGACTTTGCTAAAGAACGGCCTTTGTACGTTTCCTTGGTCCACACTCGCACATCTATGACCAGTAGAATCTTATTTTTGTACTAGGAAACTGACGTCCTGCAACGACACTGGATTGTCAGTAGAAAATTACTGTTAATTTGATTTTTAAAATTATTTGACTGTGTCATATAATCTAGGGCAATGTTTCATCATTTATTTTTAACAGCAATACTTATTAAAGTTTATAGAAGTAAAATTTACCGGACGAAAAATTAAAAAATTTAATGTAGTTTACCGCACAGAGAAATATTATGGGTCATATCAACGGTCTAATTAGCAATTGGTCTAACTCTTTACACGGAAAAAAGAAAACTCGAAAAATTATAGTATATAATTCAACGTGGCGCTTCGTGATGAAAACTAGAAAAATTACAGTTTCAGATTGTAATTATTTAGACTGTAATATTTACATTAAAAACTCTGAATATTAAATTAAAAAATTAAATTTAGAAAAATGTTATTTCAAAATGTAATTTTTATAGTTTTGCTTACGACGAGACCAATTTTACATTTTACACTGTAATTTTTCGAGTTTTCTTTTTTCCGTGTATTTTGTAGAGGATGATTTTTCAAAATTTTGATGCAGCAATAGTTCAATTATAAATTATTTGAATGATCCAAACCAAAATATTATACCTTTATTAGATATTAAATGGTTTTTCAAAATAGTAATAGATTTTTAACTAATTATTTTATCGTACAAATGAAAGATTCTCTAAAATGGAGTTGAACAATTTGCTAATTAGAACATCGATATTTATGAATAAAATATTATTATTCATCTTGAAGGTTTTATATTTTGGAAAAGATTTTAGTTTGATAAGATTGAATGTTTAACTAATTTTTGAGATTTAATTTATTTTTTAAGGTTATTTCACTTGAAAATAATATATATTAAATAATAGCTAATTGTAAAAAAAATAATTAATGTGATTAAAGTACATTTTTACAAATAATATTTAATTAATTGGACAAAATTGAATTATAATGAGAATTGTAGACAAGTGTTGTTAGAATTGTAATTGAGCAAAAACTGATCCCCGAAATGTGTAATTTTTTGCACTAAGACTTATTATCTTTCGTCGATAACTTGAAAACTATTGAGCTAACGAAAAAATGATAAAACCTTTTCTGTAAAGCAGAAAATTTGGTACAAAATTTATAAAAACAGTTTTTGATCAGAGCAATTGCTTCAAAGATATAACCAATTTTGCATTCATATAAATTCCAAAATTTGATCCTTTATTGTAATTTCAATTTCATGCTTTTTGAAAATAACTCAAAAAGTATCAATTTTAGAAAAAAATGTTATGACTTTTTTTGTAGAGCAAAAAATTTGCTACAATATTTGTTTGAAAAATTTTTTATCAGAGCAATAATTTAAAAGATATGATCAATATTCAAGTAAATTCAAAAATTGAGTCCATCATTATCTTTTCAATTTTATGTTTTTCGGAAATAACTCAAAAACTACATTTTTTTTTATTCATTGTATAAAAGTATTGTTAAAATTTACTATAATTGATCAACAACTGATCACAAAAATGTGTAATTTTTTATCGAGAGCGATTGCAGTGCCACCTTAAAGACGGTGGACAATTCCGGTACTTAGATTAATGTTTACTGCAAACCCCGGTTAATTATTTAGTAATTTTAGTAAAAACATTCGCTTTTACATTTTTTACAAATAATTATTAATTTAGTTTTTCACGTTTATTATTTCCAACCTTAATAATACATTAAAAATTAATGGCAGCTTTCTATACTTTTTCCATTTACTTCCACGGTAATTTTAAAAGTATATTTCTTGCCATGTAGGTACCATTAGTACTATCACCACCCTCTATCCCTCCCTCGTACGAAAAATAAATGAGTTGAAAAAAGTACGTCGACTTGTAAATGTTTAAAGTTTGATCCAAAGTTTCCAACACAGATGCGCTGATATACATCAGCTTCTCGAAATATAAGAACAGAACAAGAACAAGAAGTAGCTGAAAAAAATATGAGAATTGCTTCAGGGACAAGTTGTCGTAGAGGACGCTGGGAACGGGCTACCGCGTGTTGAACACTTGCCAAATCGGTTATGCTCGAATAAATTTTCGTGTCAAACTCAAAGACGAAAACTACCATCAACTATTCTTTTGAATATCTTGATAATTAATGTCTGCAATGGGCCAATAATGAATAACGACTGATGAATGCAGTGACCATTGGTAGCGAGGTGGAGGGTCCAGTTCCCAGCTCCGTCCAGTATAATAATATTATTTCCGAGCGAAGAAACTTTAAAAGTAGAGTTTCTCTGGTCGAGTATAGCGGTTTGGTTTCTGGGAGCAACCACCATGCAGTGATCGATATTTCCTCCGGCTCTGGCTCTGGCTTAGCATCCACTCGGTCCAGTCGAGTCCAGTTTAGTTGAGAACACACCGAGTAGAATCCCAAACCACCCATGGATCTTTCATAGGGAGCTTGCGCAACTCAAGTCTCTTTGTGATGTAGATCATCAGAGTACTGCTGGTTGGTCCTACTGCTACTGCTACTGCTTAAACTTTTGAGACCGTGGCTTTCCGTTAACGATGTCGAGTTGTCCACAGTAAATTCAACAAAACTTGGATCAATATTCACGCAAACAACTTCTGCTTTTAAATATCCTCTACTGTTGCTGCTCTTATAATATATGTAATTAGGAGAGTAAGGAAAATCTTTTCTACCGTGTATTTAGATGATAAAATAACTTTTTAGTTAGATTTAGTATAATTGGAAGGTCTTGACCTCAATTTGTGCTTTTTAAAGGTTTCATTTGCATTTTAGGGATGGATAATTTATTAAGATTCATTTTTATAGGAATTTTAGATAGATTATAATTTCAAGCTCGATTAAATTTATTTATTTATTTATCTTTGTGTTAATAAAATTAGGAAAATTTTGTCTCCGGAGCATTTATATGATAAAATAAGTTTTTTAAATTAAATTTAGTATCATTGGAAAGGTCTTGATCTGAATTTGTGCCTTTTCAATGTTTTATATGCTTTTTAGCAATAGTTAATTTATTATAATAAGTTTTCGAAGTTGTTCTAAATAGATTAGAATTTTGCGATAAACAAAATTTGTTTATTTATTTTGTTTTGTACATGTTAATGTGGTTATACGTCAAAAATTAATTTATATAATTAAGAGACTAAGAAAAATTTTTTTACAGATATATATTTATCGCAAATAAGGTTTGATATTTTTTCAGACAGTCATTTATGATTTAAATAATTGAGAGAGTAAAGAAAATTTTTTGACGAGCATATTATTATTTTTAAAGGAATTTTTATAGTTTTATTTGGTATCATCAGAAAGGTCTTGATAAGAATTAATTCCTTTAGGTTTTGTATATTTTTACACGCTTTTTATTAGCTTCACTTGTATGTTTGTAACCGACTTCTTTGGGCGCGATTTTGACCGACTTTAAACGGCCAGATTTCGTTCAAACTTTGTAGATTTATCGAGGGCCGATGACAATACACTAATTTGATAAAATTATTCAATTTTTCAATTTGCAAAATATGATTTTTGTTAATTTATATAATTTTCATCTAAAGTTGATAAGGTAAGAAACTTAATTATAATTTTATATCATTTTTCTTTACAGTCGATAAGACAGGACTTGATGTTAATTTTAATTTCCAATAATTACCTATCTTTAGTCGATTTCTCTAATATTGACAAATTTTCAAGTACTAAGGAGAATTTTAATTCTACAAAACAAATAATAGTTTAAAAAAACTAAAAAATCACGCTTTTATAAATAAACCAAACTAAAAAGTAAAAAATAAATAATAGTTTAACAAAACTAAAAACATGCTTTTTATAGAAAACCAAACTAAAAAATAGAAAATAAATTTAAATTAAGAATAGTGTCAAAGATTTCAATAAATATAAATTAATAATAGTGTAAATAAAAAAAAATGTATTTTATTTTAAAAAAAAGCTTGGGGTGCATGGTGTCAATAGTTATAAATATTTTATTGACAGATATGAAGCAAATGTATTGATGAATGTATGATTTATACATGAGAATGATATATTTATTTACAATATATTTTTTTATATTATTGTGGCAAAATTATAGATATGATTTTATATATCGTTCCATATATCACATTATAATATCAATATATTTAATCATATATTTTGAAACATATAAACCTTTTCCAAGAGGGTGGTTAACACCGGGGGATAGATCGAAGTGTCACAAAAAGCGTGTTTTTAGTTTTTTTAAACTATTATTTATTCAGTAGTCAATATTTTATGTCAAATTTTTGGAGAAATTTTTATTAGTTTGCTGGTTCTATAAATTGTTCCGTCACATTTGTGCATTTAATCATTTGTAATTGATCCTGTAATAGCACGATTATTTTTAAAATTTATTTAAAAAGTACCCAAACTATGTATATTGTCATAAATATCAAAAAATCATAAAGCCAAAATTTTCTTCTTCATCCGTGAATCTTAGCAGTGACATAGTGACTGCGGTTGCTAGTTAATATGATTATAATAATAAGGAAAATTTCGCGACGAGCATATCAAAATAAATAATGAAAAAGAATTTGAGGTGAAATTATTTATAGAATGATGATAAAAGTAATCTCTCCATTCGTATTTGATATATCAGCCGTTAATTAGACGATGGGTTCGGTCGAGGCTGAAATTCATTACTTGTCATCCGGATGACAATGAGACACGTCCAAGTTTCTCGTATTCTGTATAACGGTGTGCTGAGTAGAACGTTATTAACGTCGCGTCTCAGTTTCTCACTTATTATACTACAGTGTACCGCGGATAGCAGTTTCCTTCCGGATATCATTTCACTTCACTCTCACGTCGACGATTCATCCCCTATCCTCTTTATATTCACCACATGTGCCGACAATTCTCTTTAATAATAAATTAACGCTTCGTTCCTTGTTTCCGTCGTCTACCCAGCGGAGGAAGTAGACTCTTGGTATTACGAATGTCAAAGAATGCTATTGCTAACGTATCAACTATTCACTCTTCACTGTTTACTCTATAAATCATGTATCATGTATCATGATATTGGAGAGTACGGTTGATAGTGATTGATTGTCCATTGTTGGGGTGCCGATGTAAGAACGAGTTTCTCGTTTGGTACTGAAAGACTCTTTGTTGAAATTGAAAAATATGAAATGGGTTGATCCTAAAGGACCACCTGGAACCTGAAAACGCTCGAAAATTTTCCGATAAGATATTTGGGAATTGCTTCAGAAAGCGCATTGGAGACATATTTATAAACTGCGATATCTTTCAAATGCGTCCGTTGATTTCGATTTTTTTGACGAGAATCGATGCAGTGTTTTAACCACTAAAAGTGTATACATGGTCTTAGTACAATTGGTTGATAAATTTGATCACTGTAGTAAATTTTCCAAAGTAGTGAAAATATATCAACACTTCATGAAAGTTCAACTTCGATGTCAAATAATCTTTGAAAGAGTAGCGTTATCAAAAAATTGCTAGAGACCTCTTTTGAACAACCATCAATTATCTATAAAATTATATTCTGGTGGTACTAGTATAACAATCCGTTCATAAGTTACAAAATTCTAAAGTTTGAAAAAAAAATTAGGAAAACGGTTGATCCTGAAGGCCATCCCTGCAACTTCCCGCTAATTCCATACCTAGGCGCTCAAATTACACTTATGACGTTTTTGAGCTCGGCAAGCTCAAATATACAATTTATGTGTTATTTTAAGCTCTCCGAGCTTAAAGAGATAGCTTTCCTATGCTTTTGAGCTCTTCGAGCTCAAAAGCCTGATAGAAGATTCATAGAACACTATTTTCTGAATTTTTAACCGCAACAACTTTTAAATGAATGAACCGATTTTCACGCGGTTGGCGGCATTCGATGCAGTTTTTTAAGCCTCATAAAGAATCTTGAAGTTCAAACTGATTGAACTAGGAATTTTTAAGTAATTCCGAAAAAACACGTTTTTCGGTTTTTTTTTCGTTTACGATATCTTTCGAAAGAATCAACCGATTTCGACCGGATTAGCGGCGATCAACGTGGTTTTTCAAGGTTAAGAGCAAATTAGTTTTAAGAGTTGATCGATATAGCCATTCAAAAGTTATTCCAAAAAACCAAAAAAATTTTTTTTCTTAGCTTTTTTGAGATTTTTCAAAATTTCTCAAAATCTATCGGTCTGAATTGGGAAATCTAAGTTCGAGAAAACTCTTTAGAACGCTGTTTGGTAGGTTCCGACCAGTTTAATCGTTCAAAAGTTATAAGCGGTTCCAATACTTTCTATAACTTTTCTATTTTCTTAGCGGAAAGTTAAAAATTTTTCGTGTTAATCAAGTAGAAGATTGAAATTTTCAACAACATTTTCGATATAGTTGAGAAAAAATCAAAAAAGAGGTTGACCCTGCAGATCATCTGTAACTTTCCATAGTTTATGAGCTTAAAACGCTCAACAATTACCAATTAGATGATTTTTCAGCTCAAAAATCTAAGAATTGTTTTAGAGAGCGCATTGCAGAATATTTATAAGCTGCAATATCTTTTAGCCGCATTCTTTGATTTTGATTGTTTTTTTAACCGAGTTCAACCTTATAACTTTCCAAAACAGAAAGTAACAACCGTACAATAATACTTCAGAAAATTCTTTGTACACCTTTAGGTTGACAAATCACAATGCTCACAATAAAGTTTAATCCATAGAAGCACTAATTAACCAAATTATCGATACACCAATAACTGCATAAACTTTATCGAAAGTTAGAAGCTATCACTATCGGCGGAAAAGTAACTTGGGATTTAATTAACTGAATTAATTAACGTCCCCGGGTTGGGTGCATTAACACAAAGTTATAAATCGAATGGTTATTCTAATGCGATACATAAAGCGACTAGTGGGAGGAATTTCCACCCCCCCCCCCTCCCGAGAATGGCCACCTTTCGACAGGAGTAATAGTAAAGTTAAAGCATTGTCCGAAGTTTATAGTGACCTGAAAGACTGAAAGGAGCAATGCCATGTATTATTAACAAGGACTAAAAGCCTGAATTGCTCGAAAAAAGCGCTTTCGTCCCCTCCTTTGCATTCGTCTGAACACCGAGGTGGAAAAGGGTTGGAAGCACCACCGGAAACGGATGCTCCTGCAGGCGCCACTGGAAGTGACCTCGTAATTCTCGTTCTCGGTCCAACCATCAGCCTGAATTATAGGGACGCCCTGTAAACCTTTTGTCCGCTTTTCCTGTCACCGGCAATTCTACTGTCTTTTATGCTCCATTATTTACAGTCTTTGTCTACCAAAAAGTTTATGGCTCTCTTTCTCTGTCCCTCCAACGAGGATAGCTCCTACTTATCTAAAGAATACTTTGGATCATCTGGAATATTTAATTTACTTTAAAAGCCTCTAGGGAGTTTACCTGCTAACTCCCATACCAGCAATTCTCTCTTCCTCTTCTCCTCTCGCTCCTGGTCTGGTGATTGCATTTAATTACATGCGACTCGTGTAAAGCTCCCCAACTTCTGAATATAATACGTTCTGACCTTCCGCAGCCATTGTAACTTGTAACCGCCGTTAGTTTGTTGCTGATGCACTCTAGTGGGTTCATTAAGGTAAAACTGGATTCAAATGAAGGAAGATGTCCTCAGCGATCCATCCGACGCTTTGTAACTAGGCACATAGACCACTGAAACCATCAAACGTTAGGTTGAGAATCAATACCGAGCGTTCGTAGTTGATAACCTTTTGTTAAGTATTCTTTCAAAATGATCCAAACTTCTGAAGAACATAATTCAAAGTGATGCATTTCCTAATTAGCAACAAATTTAGAAAAATTGTAACCAAATTTGATATAATTTTTTATCCAAATGATGATGTTGATGACGTCAATCTGGAATTAGACTGTAATGGATTTGATGATAGAGGTGCATGTTACTACCAATGAAAGATCAATCAAATTATTGTTCGGATGATATTTTCCGGTGAAATAGATCGCAGATTCAATCTTCTGCTTCATAATTATGCACACAGATTATCAAGACCATCAAATGCGAGGTTACAAACCAATACCATGCGCCCATTCCTGATTTCCATTCATTGAGTATTCTTTCAAAACGATACAAATTTCGAAGAACTTATTTCCAAGTGAAGCATATCCTAATTAGCAACAAATTCAGAGAAATTGTAACCGAGTTTAATGTAATTTTTGATCCAGATGATGATGTTGATGACGTCAATCTGTAATTAGACTGTAATGGATTTGATGATAGAGGTACATGTTACTACCAACGAAAGATCAATCAAATTATTGTTCGGATGATATTTTCCGGTGAAATAGATCGCAGATTCAATCTTCTGCTTCATAATTATGCACACAGATTATCAAATGCGAGGTTACAAACCAATACTATGCACCTATTCCTGATTTCAATTCATTGAGCACTCTTTCAAAACGGTACAAATTTCAAAGAACTTACTTCCAAGTGATGCATTACCTAATTAGCAACAAATTCAGAAAAATTGTAACCGAATTTAATGTCATTTTTGATCATCCAGGTGATGATGATAACGTCGAATTGTAATAGGGCTTCTGTAATGGATTTGATGATGAGCGTTCACGTTACTACCGATGGAAGATCAATTAAATTATTGTCTGTATGATATTTCCCGGTAAAATAGATGAGAGATGGATGTTGTATGAAATCTAGTCCAGAGGTTGAATGTATTATGCTCACCGATGCGTTAGGTCTGGCTGCGAATACCTGCTATTTGATATTACTTGAATTTTATGATTCGCATCAGCAATGCCTGTCAGAAATTTGGAATTCATTTGTGTGTCAGGGTCTGCTAACGCACACAAACAGATGAAAGCATGTCGTTAATAGAAAACAGAGAGCGTAATTAATTTATGAGGATTTACCGTAGATTATGAAACACATTAAATCAAAATAAATATTATGATATTGTAGTGACGCAGATGGGGAGATTGATGCTACATGCGTATAATTAATTAAATAATGAATATAATTAGCGGGGTTATAATAAAATAAGTGGAATAATGTGATAAAATAGGAAATTAGATGATGGAGTATAATGTATGGGCCAAGGAGAAGAGGGAAACTAGTAATCGTCGGATCCCCGGTCTACGGGTGAATAAGTTACTGCGAGGGACAGGCATTAATTTTGGTGAGTTGGCACTGGATGCTCGTGTGGCCTGTGGCCTCACGTCCGATTTCTCTCCAGAGGCTGCCCACTTCTAACGTATAGCCTTTGTCTTCTGAGGAATCGATTCACCCGAGGATATTGTCTCTTAAGGCAACACCGCATTTGTCTCCAGTCTGCCAGTCCTCCTTAAATCTTTTTATGGCAATTAAGCCATTTTATCGAGTTCCTGATAAATTTACCACGTTTATAGGTTCGTCTGATAGTTTAAAATTCACAATGTATGATTTTTGTTACTTTGAAACTTATAAAAACATCAGAAAATTTATTTGAAGTTTAAGTTTGTGCATATAAAAAATTGCGTCAAATTTTTAAATTGGTCCACCTGGTTTTATTAACGAAAAATCAAACTCTCTTAAAGTTCATCGCGCCATGCCACACGTGGACGATGATTTACATAACCGTGGTTAAAATACCAACGAGAAGAGTAGAGTATTTTTAATATCCACGCTAGCGGCTCCAAAAATAGGTTCTCCGTCATTGTCATGTCTCGTGAACGCCGCTCCGACCGAATCAAAGAAAGATTAACCAACTGATGACACCGGGGCCAACGAGGTTAGCAGGTGGGCGTATTACTCTCACTGACATTTTTTCAGTTCTTACGTAATTCCAAGTTGAGTGAAATTTATCGGATTCCAGGAAAATAAAAGTTTAATAACTAATCGGATAAAGTTTAATTATAATGATAATTGTATATAATTATTGTTAGAATTAACTGTACTTAAGCAACAGCTGATCACCGAAATGTGTAATTTTTTGCACTAAGACTTGATATTTTTCGCCGATAACTCGAAAACTATTGAGCTAAGGAAAAAATGATAAGACCTTATCTGTAGAGCAGAAAATTTGCTATAAAATATATATCGACGGTCTAATTAGCAATTGGTCTAACTTCTTATTTTTTAGAGGGTGATTTTTTAACATTTTAATGTAGCAATAGTCCAATTATAAATTATTTGAATGATTCAAACCAAAATATTATACCTCCATTAGATATTAATGGTATTGAATGGTTTTTTAAAGTGATAATAAATTTTTAACTAATTGTTTTTTTCGTACAAATGGAAGATTCTCTAAAATGGAGTTAGACAATTTGCTAATTAGAGCATCGATATAAAACAATTTCTGATCGGAGCAATTGTTTCGAAGATATGGCCAATTAAGTATTCGTATAAATTCAAAAATTTGGTCCTTTGATGTAGATTCCATTTCATGTTTTTTGAAAATAACTCAAAAACTATCAATTTTAAAGATAAATGTAGACTTTTTTTGTAGAACAGAAAATTTGCTCTAACATTTGTTCGAAATGTTTTTATCAGATCAATAGTTCAAAAAATATGATCAATAGAATATTCAAATAAATTCAAAAATTGAGTTTATCATTATCCTTTCAATTTGATGTTTTTCGGAAATAACTCAAAAACTACAAATTGTTTATCTATTGTATAAAAGTGTTGTTAGATTTAATTGTGATTTAGCAACAACTGATTACCAAAATGTGTAATTTTTTATAAAGTTTTAAAATCGGTGAATATTTCCGGTATTTAGATTAATTTTTACTGTAAATTCCGGTGAATTATTGTAATTAATTTTAGTTCAAACGTTCGCTTTTACTGTAATTTTTTAAAGAATAATTATGAACTTTAATTTTTCAATGTTATTATTTTTAAGCTTAATAATAATTAAAAATTAATGGTACTTTTCTATATTTTTTTCCATTGTGTGTCTAATTATCAAAAGAACTATAACTAGATCAGGGATTGCAGAACGTCCCACGAATCCTGTCATTCTCACATAATTTTCAAAGAAATTTTCTTTCTGTATCCATCTGAAAGTACGGAACTTAGCAGAAGCACAAGTACAAGTTGGGTTTTCATCCAAGTAGCAGGAGAGATAAAGCTCTCAGTACTTGAAAAGCGTCTTAAGGGTTGCCTGGGCGACGACGTTGGATGGGTGGGCGGCGTTCGCATCACGAACCTCCCTTCGCTTTTCTTTCAGCAAACGAGTTAAGCAACATCTTCTCAAATAAATAGAGACACAACAAAGTTGCTGCGTAAAAGCTCCAGTGAGATGATTCTGCAGGCGAGTCATTGTCGTTGTTATTGATAAACTCGTAAGATGTTTTCCAGGGAAGGCTCAACCGAGTGGATTTTTCTCTAAATGGGAAATAATCTTTCCGGGAAATGACATCGAACCTGATGGGCTAGCATTTTTCAGTCTTTCTTCATGAACCTCCTGGAAATTTCTTCCGGTATCGGAGTCCCGAGAGATTCATTTCCGGGTGCGCGTACCCGCCGGCTGGTGCCGCACTTTCATCTCTTTTTTTCCTTTCTTCTCTCTTTCTTCTTCCTCGAGCTTTCCTCGCACCGCTGCTCGCAGCCTTACGGAGAGCCGTGCCCGGCGTTTTAATATTCGCTGAGAAGGAATCACCGCCCTGTTCGCTGGATTCGACAATATTGTGCTCGCGCTAGATACGACACCCTCCTTATAAGCTTTCTTCACGAAAAATCTACTCCTCTCCATAAATTCTAAAGAATCTCTAAATCATTTTTATACAAGTATCCACTCTCAAACTTTTTCATCCAATATACTATTTTTTTTTACTGATAAATAATTCACTTTTATTTTATTTGCATCTGTTGAGCTTACAGAAACGTTTTTCGCTTATAATAAATATTTTGAATATTAATATTCACGGAGTAAGTACTCTTTGCTTATATACTTGAAAAAAAAAAAAACATTTTTTTTAATGTTCAAAAATATTTATAAAATTTATAATATTTTTAGGAATTAAGGATCCCTATTTGTAACACAGGATGGTTATATTTATAATAATAATAATAATGATGCTAGTATGTACGGAAAATGATAAAAAACGGTAAAAGCTCGAGAGTAGAGAATGCGAATTAAAAGTTGATATGAGGCGCGACGATTCATCTTCGTCGCTGAATATTCCGAGCTTTCTGACGTTATTAATGGGCATGGGGAGATACAGAGGTAGCAGGAATTTTTCTCAGCTGAGGCTGACACTATTTATTTTGATGATTCTGGCAAATTTTTACATTCCCACTATAAGAATTGAATATTTTCAAAATTATTGGTATGAGTTCAATTTAATAAGCAAAATTTTACATTTTTTTAAATAACATTTGAATTTATCAACTAATCTACCCAAAACCTTACCTAAAACCTGTATTTACTTATTAGAATTAAAACAGTGCGTTAAAAGCCGACAAAAAAATCAAAATTGAAGAATGCGTTCAAAAGTTATTGAAGTTTATAAATATTCTACAGTGCGTTCTCTAAAACAATTCTTAGATTTTTGAGCTAGATAACCATCTGAGTGGTTAATTTTTAAGTGTTCTAAGCTCAAAAACAGTAAAAACTTACAGACGGTCTGCAAAGTTAATCACTTTTTCGATTGTTTCTCAAATATATCGAAAATATTGTTGAAAATTACAATTTTTTATCAGATCTAGAATCTTTTAATCTCCAAAAGGTTGTTCTGAGTATAGGAAATGTTTCAAAGATATTTCATAAATGAATCAACACAATTTCTTTACTTTTTTTTTAGATAACTTTTGAATTTATTAACCAATCTACCTAAGACCATGCATACACTTTTTGGGATTGAAAAACTGCATTGAAATTTCAGATTTTTATGGAAAGTTGAAAAAGGTTGGCAAGGTCAACCACTTTTCCGGTTTTTTCTCTAATATATTAAAAATATTGTTGGAAATTTCAATTTTCCATTTATTTAATACAAAAAATTTTTAACTTCCTGCTAAGAAAATTGAAAATTTTCAAAAATCGGGAAGTTATTGTTTTTACCCCTTTGGAAAAATTTCGAAAAAAGTGTTTTTTTCACATAACTTCGACATTTCTATTCGGATCGTTTTGGACGAAATAAAATAATTATTAGAGCCCAAAAAATCACGTCGATCGCCACCAAAAACGTGAAAATTGGTTGATTGGTTTGTAAGTTATCGAAAAAATTCGGAAAAAGTGAATTTTTCAAATTTCTCTAAGATTTTCGGTTCGATCAGTTTGTGTTCAAAAATTTATCATAGATTCTGAAAAAGTGCGTGAAAATCGATTCATTCATTTAGAAATGATTGCAGTTTGAAAATTCAAAAAAAACTGTTGTATTAAACTTTTATCAGACTTTTGAGCTCGAAGAGCTCTAAAGCATACAAGAGGTAATTCTTTGAGCTCGGAGAGCTCAAAATAACACACAAATTGTATTTTTGATCTCGAAGAGCTCAGAAACGTCACAAGTGCTATTTCAAGCGTTTAGGTGTGGAATTGGCGGGAAGTTGCAGGGATGGCCTTTAGGGTCAACCGTTTTCCAGATTTTTTTTTTAAACTTTTTGTGACTTATTAACAAGATGTAATACTAGTACAACCAAGACATACTCTTGTAGAGAATTGAAGGCTATAAAAAATCTATCCAGTCATTTTTTGATAAATCTATTCTTTCAAAGATTAGTTGACACCAAAGTTGAATTCTTAAAAAATGTTGAGATTTTTTGGAAAATCTACAACAGTGATCAAATTTATCAACCAATTGTTCTAAGACCATGTAAACACTTTTACTGGTTCAAAAACAGCGTCCACTGATGTCATAATCAAAATAGAAAGACGCGTTCAAATGATATCGCATAAATATATTGCAATTTCCAAATTTCAGAGCTCAAAAATTAGAAAAAGCATCAGTAGGCCTTAAGATCAACCCTTCAGATCTTCCTAGTATTTTAATCGGCGATTGAACAAGCTTTGAAACCGGAAAGTTAATCAAACCATCAACGAGGGTCATAAATAACAAACCAGCGTATTATTAACTCGTAAAACCAGTTTAGTTCCTCGCACACATCACTTGTATTACCACATCCATAATATACAGCACATAACACGCTTAGCAAAACAGAGTGAAGAAAATAAAGAAAGTAGTCTAGTAATTCGAGTTGGAACAGAGTCTATTTGTTTAAAGATGACTCAGAGTTTCATGTCGTAACACATGTGTTCCTCCTATCCGGCAAAAGCGCTCCGAGATCAAAGAAAGCTCCGGCTATTGATCACGCAAATGAAAATAATTTTTTCCTCAACTGTAATTGCGGGTTAGCATGAGTGTTTAAATAATTTAAAGCTGGATAAGACGCCGAAATTTATAAACTAGCAAGGCTGAGTCTTTCCTCTGCTTCGGAGGGAAAAGAGGACCGAGTGAAAGAGTACTCTCAGGAGTATTTATACAGAGACTGGAGTGTCGCCAAAAAGCTCGATCCGACCCTATCTATCGTCAAAACACCGCACGAGCTTTCACTCTTAGTCACCCCTCGCCCGCTCTTTCTCCGGTAAGAGTGCTTGACACCGACTCTGCCTACACCTCCAGGGATATTCCATATCCTATCCCCAGTGGCGCCTCCTCACCTCTAGACTCTTGCTCTAAACTCCAGAGCTCTGTCTTTGTCTTACTGATTCTGAACTAGTGAGCCTGGTTTGTTTGTCAAGCACTCGGAGAACCCACCAGAGCCCGAATTCAAGAGTCTGTGGGTAATGGCCAGGGTCACGGTATCTTGCGTTTGACCATTTCGCAGCCGGGTTCGCCTCCTAGTCTTTCAGTTCAATTGCTGAATTACTGAGTGTGTTTGTCGGTTGGTAATTAATCAATTTTTATTAAATGCCGGGGGTTTTTTATTGTTAATTAATTAATTAAAGGTAATATTACAATTATGTCAATAATACATACATTCGACCTATTGGTTTTAAGTTAACATAATAATTATTGAATTTATTGCTATTAAAGTTAATTAATCCGATTATATAAGTAAAAGGAATGATTAAGATGTCCTATAAGAAAAACGTTGAAAATATTGATTTGAAACATGATATAAAACAATTTAAATATTCATGGTCGCTCTTATAGGGCCAATAATGGGGGCTTTTCCTTAAATAATTTTTTTTTCACCAAAAATAAAATAGTTAAGGTAGTTTGGTCGTCGCAATCCGAGGTCAAATTAATAGATATTTTTTTTCTTTTTTGCAAAAGATCACTCGAAAAATAGCATAAAATATAAAATCATTTCTTATTAGAATTTAATTGAATAAATTCAATTCATAATTATGGTTGAATAATTATAATAATATAACTATTAAAATATCAACTGACAAGTACTGGGCTGTCACAAAACAATAACAACTGCTATAGGTTATGTAAGGTCGGTACTTAAAACAGTTGCTCACGGTGTTCATTTATTGTTTAAATTTGCAAATATCACTTCAATATGTTAAATCTGCTAAAATTTACGTGAACTTTTGATGTATGTTTAATAACAATTTATTTTAATGCAAAAAAACTTTATGATTATATTTCAATTTCAAATTTGCCGCGCACCGAGAAGTCGCCATTTTTCCCTTGATAAATATGAGGGAGTAATGTCTCCGACAAACAACAAAGATAGAAACCAATTTTTGATATTAAAAAATTAATTAAATTAAAACTATGTGGTAAATCGTTATCAAATTGTGGTAGAATATGTATGAAACATTGTTCTATCTGTTGAAAAGTTTTTTTTATGGGGTCAAGTTGGCCGATTTTTTACAAATTCTCCATTTCCGGAGTTATTGAACAAGGACACTCATAAGAGATCGTGTATTTTTGTAAAACTTTAATTAATTATATCTCTTAAACGGTGTGGTAAAAAAATCTGATTTTTTTTTCTATAGATGTATTAAATCATAATCTTTCGAATGAATATAAAAAAATATGGGGCCAAGTTGAAGTCATTTGGCACCCAAACTACCTTAAAGTGTGTGGCTATTTTTTACCAACTATTTTAAATATCTAATAGTTTGATAATTTTAATACTTAATGATAATTACCGCTTGAATCTCAATTTTACCTTGATCAAAAATCCACTTTTTTGGGGATTACAAACTTTATTATTAAAAAATTTCTATTTTTAATTGCAATCACATTGAATGGCAATCCCAATGTTTACTGACAAAGTTTATAAAATTAATAATTTGTAAAATAAAAACTGTCAACTGTCAGTATCAAAGACAGTCAAATTATCGAGCAACAGTGATCTTTTTAGTCTTGCTGATAAAGCCTTAAACGAGCGGCGTAAAAGTGCATTTGAAATTGGCAGAGTAAGCGGCAGGTTTGTTAGCAAAGTGACGAAAGGGTAGTTGGTCCTTGTACCCAGTGATTCTTTAATTAATTCCAGAAGTGGTAATTGGAGGGAAATGAGGATTAAAAGTCCTTGGACTGGCAGTACAAGAGAAAGTAGCGAGCAGGACGAGGCCGAAAGAGCTTGAAGCTTAAAGCTTGGAGATCTTGCTCCAAAGCAAAAGTGAGTTGGAAGTATAAGCTTCCTCGGAAAGAGCTCGCACTAGTTTCTAAGGTAAATTGGCAATTTAACAAATTTACAAAGTTTCGGAGACAGGAAAGTGGAGTTCACACTGCAGCATGGGACACTAAGCAAAAGGATAATATATTTAAAGTCAACGAATAGGATGAAACCTGAATTTTATGAAATTAATCAAGGGACATTTTCATCAGCTTTTTTTGGGTATTTAAATTCCGTCCTCGATAAATGGAAATCCAGGGGAGCTGCTCGCGAGGCTACGTAGAACACGAACCGACATAGAACAGAGAGAGTGTGTGCATGTGTATGTACATAGTACGTTTCAATCGCGCCAATTGTCGTTAATTTCAGTCGCGGTTGTGCCGTGGTTACATCCCACTCTGTTGAGCCATCAGCTCTCGTTCGTATCCTCTGGTCTGGTGTCCTCGATAGGATGGTCCCCGCCTACCGATCGCTCGGTTGCACCCTCATTCATGGGGCGAGCGTCCGCGTTTCCAGCCTTATAATTTGTCGGTGGGAAACAAAGGCTTTCTCTAATCCACCGCACCCGATTCAACCACCCGGATCATTCTCTAATTAGTCAAACGTTGGC
Source organism: Cotesia congregata (assembly GCA_905319865.3). Classification (NCBI taxonomy): domain Eukaryota; kingdom Metazoa; phylum Arthropoda; class Insecta; order Hymenoptera; family Braconidae; genus Cotesia; species Cotesia congregata. The sequence goes on from CAJNRD030001118.1 coordinate 10,821,514, forward strand.
TGTCGATCTCTCGCATACCAATCAAATGCGTCTGACAATTCCAATAAACCCCCGGATATTTAATGCCGCTCGCTGAGAACTGCTACCTGCATCACTTACAACCAAGACACTCAACAAGGAACAAATGGTTGATTGTGTTACGTACTAGCGGGGAATTTTGACTTTCTGATCTGGAAAATTGATCTTTTTCATAGGTTGGGGCGATATTAGGTTAGATCTGATTTCGGAAAATTGAGTTTTTATCAGATCTAGAATCTTTTGAGCTTCAAAAAGTTGTTCTAAGTATATGAGATAATTCAAAAATAAATTGACAAAATTTTTTTACTGTTTTTGTAGATACTTTTGAATTTATCAACTTATCGACTTTTGAATCTATCAACCAATCTATACCTAAGACCATGTATACACTTTTTGGGATTGAACAACTGCGTTTAAATTTTAGATTTTTATGCTGAAAAATCATCTAATTGGTAAATTTTCGAGCTCTCTAAAATCAAAAACTGGAAAGTTGAAAAAGGTCTGCAAAATCAACCACTTTTCCGTTTTTTTTTTTTAAATATATCAAAAATATTGTTAGAAATTTCAATCTTCCATTCGATTAACACGAAAAATTTTTTTTTAAACTTTAGAATTTTGTAACTTATTGACAAGATTCCATAGTAGTAGAACTAGGACATGCTCTTGTAGAGAATTGAAGGTTCTACAAAAAACCTATCTAGTAATTTTCTTATAAATCTACTCTTTCAAAAATTGTGTGAGATCAAAGTTGAACTTTCAAAAAATGTTCATGTTTTCACTTCTTTGGAAAATCTACTGCAGTGATCAAATTTATCAACCAATTGTTCTGTAAGCATGTATACATTTTCAGTGGATGGAAAACTGCGTCAAATACCGTCAAGAAGATCAAAATCAAAGGATGCACGCAGAAAAAAATTTTGTTAAAATAACCTAAGATGTAGTAACAAATCAATTTGTTAACATAGGGATAACAAATTATATGTCAAAATAATAAAATTTAGATTATAAAAAGTTATTGATATGTTATGACAACAAAACAGTTTTGTTACTATAGCAAAATCTCTAAGTTAATTCAACAAAATATACTTTAGTTGGTACCAACTATACGCATAACAAATATTTTTATTGAAACAGCAAATTATTCTATTAAAATAACAAAGAGAATTTCTTGGGGTAACAACGATAATTTCGGCTGCCTAATTTCAAAACACAGTAACTAACATTTAAAAATTTTTTTTAATTTTTCTGATTAAAAAAAAAGTTTTCCCGCCAAATTGATGAAAAATTTGATTTGTGAATAGAAAATACTTGAATATAAATATTTTAAAGAAAAAATACTTAAAAATAAAGTCTAAAAAATTCTAAAAAATGCAGCAATACTAAAAAAAGTCGGGTATAAAAATTTTGCAGTTGCTGTGTTTTAAAATTAGGCAGTCGATTTGTTGAAGTAATAAAGATAATTTTTTAATAATAACAATAAGAATTTGTTGGAATAAAAAATAAATTTTTTACAGTAAATTTTATAAAAATATATTCAAAAATATGCTATAATAATATTTTGTTAATGCAACTAATGGATTTGTTGCTAGAACTACACTCATTTGTTACCACAGCACATTTTTCAGTTGTCCCGTCTATTATTATTTCAACAAAATTGTTTTTATACGCGCGCGTTCGAAAAATATCGCATATTCATAAATATGTCTTCAATGCGCTCTCTGAAGCAACTTTCAAGAAATGTTGAAAATTTTTTAAAAAAATCTACTCCAGTGATCAAATTTATGTATTAATTGTTCTAAGAACACAGTGAAGCATTCTACCATGCAAAACACTAGCCACAGTTCCTTTTTCTCTATCTCCAGCAAAAAACCCAGCATAAAATGACAACCTGGTCGTCCATCGATGCAAAAATCACCAGCGTACAATTTTAATTCCAAACTGCAGCTTGGACCCGTCACTCAACCCGTCACATCATTGTGTATCCAGCGTAAAGTCACCACGGCTCGTCGAGTCCACTGACGAGTCCGAAACTTTTCACCAAAATGCGTTTAAAACTTGGAGAATTGCTGCCAGCGTCAGAACATTCCACCCGTGCGTTTTGTCCGGTATTTTTTTCCCAACGACACACATCACATGTTGTTTTTTTTCTGCGGTTGGCTCCGGCAAAGCGCCAACTAATTAGAAAAATCTTTTTGCTTTTTCTTAGCGCTGGTCTCTGAAGCATTTATCTCGAGAGTGACCTCTTCCGCGACCGCGGACTGATCGGGGTGGCCCCCAAGGGAACCGCTCAGAATTTCTTAATTGAAATCGTTCCCGATCCCGGAGAAACTTTGATAAGTCCCCAGTCGATGATTTAAATTAAAAGTCGGCTCATGTCATTCGTGGTCGCGGTCTTATATAACTTTACTCTTTTGGATGATATGGAGGAATATATGTATCTCCATATATATGTATATGTGTGTACGTGTGTATGGATTGGGAAAAGAGGAAACTTTAGTCTTTCCCCAAGGTGTTCTCCATTTCTCTTTGGAGTTCTCGTTCATCCCTCAGGCTCTGTACGCCTTATTCTGAAACCTCTATCTCGGTGCAGTTTCATGGTTCCCACTCGTAACTTAACTCCTTATTCGTTCTTACCATCCATTACATTTAAACTCTGAGTGAACAAACTTTTGATAAAATGCTCGAAAACGATTACTCAACTATAACTTTTAGTACGAGCAAGAAGACAGCTAAACATTAAAACATAGACGTGCGTGTTAGTTTAGTGTAAGCACTGCACATTGCTGTCGGGTATTTATAGAGCGTGGGTGTTATGTGGATGAGGGTCTGCATAAAATTCAAGGACATAAATTAACATGTGTACTCATCTGGTGCACTTACAGACCTCTAGAGACTCACTCTCGGAATGCTAGAAATGCTCGACACTGATGAGACCTTGCCGATTATGTTAGTGTCCATTTAATCAATCTGGGTCTGGGGAAATTTTACTATTTAAGATATTGACAGTTGATAGCCTTTAATTTACAAATTATTAATTTCATAAATTTCACGGAAAAAAGAAAACTCGAAAAATTACAGTATATAATGCAACGTGGCGCTTCTTGATGAAAACAGAATTACAAATATTATCTTCTATTGAATAATTATTAATAAAGCTAAAAAGCTTTAATAAATAAATGAGAATTTCTATTACTTTGTTCTACAATGGCTCCCTTGGATCAATGGGCTAATTAGCGATGGGTTATACATTTATAAATTGATAGCTTGTTATTTTGTTGGAATGAATGGGTTACTTTACATGGCCTAATTATTTCAAAATCAAAATGAAACACAATGCTGGTAATTGAAGCCCGATGGTATCGATGTCATGGCGAAACTAAAAACTTGTTTTGCTCCGGCGAATTTTTGGTAAAAAACACAATAGACAGGAGATAGCCGAAGGGAAAATTGTGATTGGTGGATGGAATAGTATTGCGTATAATTCCATTTGTTCGCGAGTAGAGGGAACTCGGATCGAGCGGGTAGGGCTTACATTACTGTACTATGATACTATACAATATTATACTATACTATTCTATACCCGAAGGCTTTACCTTCGGCTCGTACATCCCCGCATTATCCTATATACTAACTGTGTACCAACGGCACTAAGCTCCCGTGCTTTTATCGTCACCGTAATTTCGACGGTGAGTATACATGCGAGGATTACGCGTCAAACTTGTCACGTGATTTGAATTTTGAATATTTCAAAGCCGGAAAGAGGAACATTAATTAGTAGAAAACTTCAAAAGTCACGGTTAGAAATTTTTTTATATGACCTAACATGACTTAATATAATAGCTAATATATAAATCAAGCTATATTTGATAATATTTAGCAACATGAAAAAAAATATTTTTTCTCCAAGAATACAAAATTAGAACGATTATTTTACAGAAAAAATATGTATTCTTATTGTAAGAAAACTGGAAGAATACTTACAAAAATACCAAATTTAATACCCAAGACTACACGGAAAAAAGTAAACTGTAATATTCACTCGGATTCCGGTTAGTTTTTATAGTTTCAAACAGTGAAGCGGACATCGGGGTGGCAAAAATATAAATATTACAGAACTTAATGTAGAAAGTATAAAAGCCACAATTTATAATTTAATATCCAAAATAAGTGATTAGTAGTTGTCACTATGTAGTAAATAACGACTCTTTCATCGTAAAAAATTACAGTTTCAAACAGTAAAAATTACCATTTCAATATCTAGTCCATGTTATGAGGAGAAGGGGAACTCAGATGAAAGAGAAGGGGGTCTCACTCTGAGAGAATTTAACATTTCAAACAGTAAAAATTATACTTTTAAAATATACATATTACCAGTCCAAGCAAGTCAATAATTACAGTTTGATTTTTAGCGTTGCGTTTAAAATTTACCATTTTACATTGTAAATATTGACGTTGCTTGTATTAGAAATTTAGTAACTTTATTTTATACTTTTTACATATCATAAGATCATTTTTTAGGTACCAAATGATAAATATCAAAGTCTGAATTCTTAATTATTATACTTAAACATTTTCGACATTTACATAGCGAATATTACTGTTTGAAATAGTATTTTCTTCCATGTAAAGAGTAAATTGTAACGTTTAAATGGTAAATATTATAAACTGAATAGTAAAATCACGATTTTACTGTTTGAAATGGTAATTGTTAGCAGTTGATCATTACATATTATAAATCGACTGTTATTTATTACAATTTACTTTTTTCCGTGTACTAATACTACATGGTATTAAAGAGGTTCAAGCGAAACTAATGTGAAAAATAATTTTCGACTTTGATCTTTGAAATTAAGTATACCTATCAATAAATACGTCATTCATGTAATCGCAAAATTTTAAAAAGATTCACCATTTACTTACTTAGATATTAAATTAAAAAAATCACATTTTTAATCTCCTTATACACGGGCTCTTATGGCGGACAAACTTTAGTCGAGACTTTAATTATTTTTTTCAATATTAACCCCCCAACTATAACGAATAAAAAACTATACACAAGAAACTTGGATTATTGTAAAATATAAAAAAAATTTAATAATAATACATTACTAATATAATTTTTGAAATATTTAAAGTTTAATTTTATGTTTTTAACTCGTTTATCGTCAGCTATTTATTCGAATAAATATTTGGCAACGTCGCGTCAACAGCTGAGAAAAAAGAAAAGGATAGACATATAGTTTACAGAGAAAGAAATAATTAACTCATATACTCATGCACGTCTCTGTAATGGGTATAATCAAACACGCTGTTGCCAAATCTGTTTACTTAATCCGGCAAGTAATAAATACGAAAGTCATTTTATTACTTTATTTTACTAAATAAGTAAAAATCATCAATTATTAAATTGTTCAAATTATTTTAAATTAAGATAAAGAATTTTGACGAATATTGGGGTGACTGAAAGTAAAAAAAAGTTGACAAATTATTTTGACTCATAAGTTATACTCGAACCTCCTTAATACCTCTCTAAGAGTCTAGCCACAATTTTCTTCATTTCTACTTTCTGTTGGTAATTCTTATCTAAAGAACACCTGTTTGTTTACAAATTGTTAAACATTAAACAAAATGTGTCTTTACATCGTTATCAAAGTGTTGGTTAATATTTATCAATTGATATCTGGAATTGTTTTGATAACTGATTAAAAAATAAAATAGAAGGTGATTGTTCGAAGATATATTTGTATCAATTGTCGTCAGGTTAAGCTTACTATATTTTAATTTAGTCATTTTGGTATGAGTGAGAGCAAGTTTTAGTAGAGTAAAAATAGGTATTGCTGCAGATAAAAATTTGCTTCCATTTTAGCTGCTAAAAAGCCTTTATATATTATCAAACTTAACTTTATTGTATCGAGAAGTATCAGCGATCATGCACCACCTGTCGGAGTTTTTCAACACTACCTTACATCAAAAAATGATAAATAACCTGATATGATCGATTTAAATCAGGTAATATCAAGAAATTTTTGACAAAGACGATAATCAGAGCCAACAAAAATAAAGTGAAAACAAGTTTTAGTAGAGTAAAAATAGGTATTGCTGTAGAGATTAAACTTTGGTATTTTTCCCACAAAAATACCACTTTCTTTACTGGAGAAAAAAATTTAGAAGGAAAGATACTTTTGTATCGATTAGTTTAGGAACAGTTCAAAATTTCATACTTTCCCCGCTTTTTTTTTTAAACATCTATTGAACACAATAATTTATTAAATTTCTGTAAGATTTATGTAAAAACTCGCCATGTACAAGAGCTTAAATGAAAATTTTCTAAACTTCTAATCAAATTTTGCTGCTAAAAAGCATTTATATATTATCAAACTTAACTTTGTTAATATATCAAGAAGATTCAGCGATTATGCACCAACTGTTGGAGTTTTTCAACACTACCTTACATCAAAAAATGATAAATAACCTGATATGATCAATCTCTATCGATTTACATCCGGTCATAGCAAGAATATATTTGTTTCAATTGTATATAGGGAGATTATGTTTACTATATTTTAATTTAGATATTTTTGTAAGAGTGAAAGCAAGTTTTAGTAGAATAAAAATAGGTATTGCTGTAGAACTTAGATTTTAGTCTTTTTTCCACAAGAAAATACCCCTTTCTTTAGTGGAAAAAAAAATTTAGAATGTATAATACTTTTATGTCGGTTAGTTTAGAAACAGTTCAAAATTTCATACTTTCTCCGCTTTTTTTTCAAACAACTATTGAACACAATAATTTATTAAATTTCTGTAAGATTTATGTAAAAACTCGCCATGTACAAGAGCTTAATGAAAATTTTCTAAACTTCTAACAAAATTTTGCTTCCATTTTAGCTGCTAAGTAGCCTTTATATACTATCAAACTTAACTTTGTTATATTAAGAAGATTCAGCGATCATGCACCACCTGTCGGAGTTTTTCAACACTACCTTACATAAAAAAATGATAAATAACCTGATATAATCGATCTAAATTAGGTCATATGAAGAAATTTTTGACAAAGACGATAATCAGAGCAAAAAAAATGAAATGAGGAGTATGAAGCTTGTCTCTTTCAGCGATAACGAGCTTTGAAGAAAAAAGTAAAAGATGTTTGGAAGCCAGGCGCTCAAAGGCGGGTTGACGCTATTAGTCCTTTAGAGTCGCTTCTATTCCTGGATAGGATCCCGGCACTAAACTACCCCCCGGTATCTTCGTCTGCTCCTGGTGGCCCTCCCCTCGAGCGAGCTTTAATCCCGGAGCCTGATTATAATCTCGTCAACGAGTTATGCCGTCTTCTCTTTGCCTCTCACCCACTTGAGCCTCGCTTATCCGTGAAACACTCCGCGAACTCTCAACTTCTCTTGTAGTCCTCCACTCATCTACTCCACAACGACACTATGGTCATAACCTCCTCGTTTAATTCCATCCTTCACCAACTAAGACAAGTAATTACTTAAATACAGTCATGATAATAATAATAATAATAATAATAATAATAATGGTCCATAACCTCCTCGTTTAATTCCACCTTCACCAACTAAGAACAAGTAATTACTTAAATACAGTCATGATAATAATAATAATAATAATAATAATAATAATAATAATAATAATAATAATAATAATAATAATAATAATAATAATAATAATAATCTAGAGTGATAACAAAAATAAATAGAAAAAGTCGCCGAATGCAAATGCAGAGCAGTTTTATTCTCTATTTTGGGTTTCTCTGGGAATTTAGTTTCAGTTAAGCTCGCCGCTAATAAAAAATAGATTACGCAGTCGTTTTTTATTGTCACTACTTGGGACACACTTATAGGCGGCGCAGCCTCTGCTCGTAATTACAACAGCCTTCCGGTTCCGCGGTTTCTGCAATGCTATCTAATGTGGATTCTCTACTGTGGCGCTTACACTAGGCGGCACCTGCACCTGACAACCGTCGAATTCTCCGCGTAGTTTGTCTTGGGGCCAGCCGGAACTAAGCAGATAAATTCTAGTGCTGGGAAAGAAAATTTCTTCTGAATTTATGGAAAAAGACTTTTTAAAGTTTATAGAAGCTAAATTTACTAGATGAAAAATAAATAAATTTAATTCAGATTTTTGCGGACAGAATTATTATTGGACATATTTTCAATGGAATATTATTATTAATTTTAAAGGTTTTATTTTTTAAAATAGATTTTAGTTTAATAAGATTGAATGTTTAATTAATTTTAGAGATTCAATTTATTTTTAAGGTTATTTTATTATTATAGATAATTATTATAAAAGTTGTATTTAGGAAAAGCTTTAGAGTTCAAAAATTGGCCTGCGATTTATAATTAGATAAAATTTTGAATTCCTCAGCGGAAAGTTAAAAAGTTATTGCTCAGATAATTAAGAAGTGAATTTATTTAAGGCGTTGCAAAACGAAATGGTTGGCATAGTTGAGAGCTTAGGCCGGAGGGCTGGGAGTAAACGGCATGTGGAGTTTCGTACGCAGAATGCAAGCGTGCACCCGACGCAATTAACGTCCCGGGGTTAATTAATGGGAACTCGCGTGCAAGAGAATAAACGTCGGATTGGAACTGCGACGAATTTCCAAAAGCTTTTGTCTACAACCGGATTAAATCTCGAGTCGCTGATTCAGCCGAGAGCTTTTTCGAATGATGGAGGTTAGAAAACCTAGTGATTTGTTCAATATACGGAACAATTAAGCTAGACTGAAAAATCTCTCTATTTTAGAATTTTTAGAGAGTATGGAAAGTTTTTTTTGTATAAGTTTGAATTTATAAAGCGCTATTTATGATTTATAACTACGATATCTATCGAATGCGTTCAACAATAAGTTGATAAATTTGATCACTGTAGTAGATTTTTAAAGAAAGTAAAAAAATCTTCAACATTTCTTGAAAGTTCAACTTTGATGTCAAATAATCTTTGAAAAAGGAGATTTATCAAAAAATTACGGACCTTTTTTGTAGACCCTTTAATTCTCCATGAGAATGTCTTGGTTGTACTAGTATGACAATCCGTTGATAAATTACAAAATTCTAAAGCTTAAAAAAAAATGTTTTCAAGGTAATCAGATGAAAAATTGAAATTTCCGACAATATTTTCGATATAAGGTAAAAGACCCAGTTATTGACACTGACCCAGTTACTGACACTTCTAACGTTATTTTGAATTAAAAAAAAAGCATTTCATTAAAAAGTTTTATAAATTTTTTTTAAATTAAAATTAATTAATTATGTACGTAATTAATTATATTTACAACCGTGAGAAAAAAATAACTTAATAAAAAAAATTCTTTAAGTCTTAAGTGACTGTGGAAGCCATTTTTAAGCTATATTCTAAGCAGTATACGTAAGAGCGTTCGTCTATCGAATCAATCAACTATTTATCATAAAAGTATAAAAATATAATAAAAACTATATAAATTAGTTGATTATTATACATTATTTAGTTTTTGACTATAATATATCACTTTAAATGACATTTATGTATTAAAATGTGGGTGTCAATAACTAGGTCGATTTTTTTGAGAACGCCGCAGTTATTGACACCCGAATTTTAACCTATCATCGAGGTTATTTCGTTGTTGATGTTTCAATGGAATATTTATATATTTATATTTATTATACTTAATATATTATAATAATATGCTTTTATTTATAATCGTAGAGTTAAATTAACATTAAAAAATTTTTTTAACATAAAAAAAAGTGTTTTAATTATAATACAAGTTTAATTTATCTTTTATTGAATGATTTTATTTTATTTTAATTAAATAATGTAAACCTACCGAATAATGAATAATTTTTCTAAATGAGTGTCAGAAACTAGGTCCTACAACGTTACTGTTTAAATCATTAATTTAAATTATAAACTGGTCCCATATCATCCTTTCGCGTTGATAATCTTTTAAAGAAATTCTAAATTTTTTTATCATGCAAAAATTATTTACTCCAATAAAATATTGTAATAATTTGTGAGATGATTTTTCAGCTTAAAAATATGAAAATTACTTCAGAGATTGCACTGCAGAATATTTTCAAACTTCAATAACTTTTGAACACATCCTTCGATTTTAATCTTTTGTCGGCTATCAACGCACTTTTTTTAATACATGGTTTTAAATAGATTGGTGGATAAATTAAAATGTTATTTAAAAAAACATTTTTAAAAACTCTGAATTTCCCAAAGCTAAAATTAAAAAGATAATATCCAATAAATCACACCGATTTATCATCAATAAACAATTAAACAGAGCAATAAATTAAAACATTGAAACGCAATTTAAAAATAATAATTGGGATAATTAAAAATATATGGAGATAGGTGAATTATTGTCTGATAGAGAATTAGCAAGTAAATGAGTATTATTATGCAAAACACATCCACCGGGACGGATAGTAAATGACAAAAGTACACAGAGCGTATGTACACACACTCGGAGGACCTCCACCTGCATCAACATCTACATTTGCATCTGCATAAATTAATAATCATCAACTGAATATTTTTAACTTTTACAATAATTATTTTTCGGTTTTTTTTTTGCAAAAAACCATCTGACATTTTTCGAAAATTATCCACAGCATTAAATTTCGAATTTTTGTCAATCGAGTGACTGGTGATCGGTTTAATAAATGAACAGCGGCGCGTGACACCTCCCCTCGCCTTTTTTATCCCGCTACACCCCGTGAAGCATGTGTGGGCTGTATGTGTTGCGTGTCGGATGCGGAGACAAAATGAAAAGGGGAGGTGGAGCAAATTTGAGCGTTTCCCGGATCGATATATCGTTCGGGCGAATCGCGCGTGGAATTACGTTAATTGGACGTTGTCGATTGCCGCGCGAGACAGTTTTCTATATTGGTAGGAATATATGTATGTGTATACATATAAATGGATGGGGTACATCGAGTACGACAAGTGTAGGGTGTACAGTACTCCACCCACCCTCGACTGTATCGGATTCAAGTGGTGCCTACTAGACGAGCTACCCTTCTTTCATTCCACCGGAGTACGAACTAACGGGAACGGAGGATAGGGATAGAAATAGGGAAAGGGGGCCTATCAGATACTCGATATATCGATTTTAAACTCGTTATGTAGACAACACATTATGCTTTGACAAATAAACAAATTTAAATAAATATTGGTGAGAGGGAATAATTATTTGATGAAAAAAAATTTTTCTTCTAAATTTTTTTCTCCACTAAAATTTTAAGAAAAGGGTATTTTCGTGTGGAAAAAATACTTAAGTCTAATTTCTACAGCAATACCTATTTTTACTCTACTAAAACTTGCTTTCATCCTTACAAAAATTCCTAAATTAAAATATAGTAAACATAACCTGACTATTATAACGGAAGTTTACCTGACCTGGGGACTTACCAAGCCAGGCTCACCGTTTATATTGAATTTTGGCATACCTCAAAAAAAGTCATATAATGAAGGGCGCCAGGAGAATAATCTCCAATTTATAACTTCGACATCGGCTAACTCTTACCTCTTCCTCAGGGCAGCGGGCCATGTTGAAATACACGTCGAGAAAAAAAAAATAAAAAAAAAAGCAAAGGCAACATTCTTAAGAATGTTTCGAAATAATTCAAAGAATTTAACAAAAAAAACTAACAATTTATTCAACAAAATATATACGGCGGCGATCGATATCAATTTTTGACAAAAAAAAATCAAAACGTCATTACTTCAATGTTCTAGTAGTTTTTTTAACAAAATAAAAAAAATTAAACATCGTTCATCAATTTTTAACAGCATTAAACGTCGTTACTTCAACTTCACTTACACACTCACATCCATATCACAGCAATCATACAATACAATAATAGCCTCTAATAAATGATCGTAAAGCGTTGAATCCTCGCGAATCATTGTCATAATAAAATTTATTATAAAATTTCACGCGGACTCTAAACGCTGGATTCAACACTGAACAAGAACGTCGGCTTACCAAGTAATTGAGCGTCGTCCTCGTCGTAGCAGCTCGGAAAAGCTTCGTGCGGTCGACTCAAAAATAATTGATTTTTCAATATAAATACGTTACAACAAATTATAAATTAATTTCAACAAACAAAATCGCGACAATACTTCGAAATTAGAATTTATGTTGCGGCGCGCGCAAAAGCGCGTCCGTGTCCGTCGACAGTCCAGCCTCGAATCGTCTTTTTCCAGAAAAATCGTCCGCTTCTTTCCCGCTTGAAGCTGGCGGCGCTAGTCGTCGTTTTCATTGGAATTGATCCCCATCGATAATTGATCTAGGTCCGTATAACAGTCAACGGGCCTCCACGACAGCTTTAGTCACCTCTGCTCCAGCAGTACTGACTAGCCAACTGTCATCGATGGTGATTGTCATAGTAGAAAAATGCAGCAATGCAGCGTCGAGTTGTCTTCAGACCTCTCGAGTGTTTACGCCGCTCGGTGTCTCACTCGCTTCGGTACTCGCTTCTTGTCATCGTATCGCTATCCTTGTCGCTCCACTTCGTAGTCTCGTACGCTCTGTGACTCGTGCTATCCTCGTTACTCGTACAGCGTTGCGTATTTTGACAAAATAAATTCAATACAATTTAGTAAAATTTCCATTCAGTCACACATAACATTCACAACGTTGGATTCGAGCCTGGAAAGTAAATATACCCCAAGTATTGGGCGTCGAATCAAAATCTACCACGTTACACTATATACAATTGACACAATTATATTCTTGATATGACCTGATGTAAATCGATAGAGATTGATCATATCAGGTTATTTATCATTTTTTGATGTAAGGTAGTGTTGAAAAACTCCAACAGATGGTGCATAATCGCTGAATCTTCTTGATATAACAAAGTTAAGTTTGATAATATATAAATGCTTTTTAGCAGCAAAATTTGATTAGAAGTTTAGAAAATTTTTATTTGAGCTCTCATACATGGCGAGTTCTTAAATAAATCTTACAGAAATTTAATAAATTGTGTTCAATAGTTATTTGAAAAAAAAGCGAGGATAGTATGAAATTTTGAACTGTTACTAAACTAACCGATACAAAAGTATCTTTCCTTCTAAAAGTAACTTAACTTCACGACAATTGACACAAATATATCTTCGAACAATCACCCTCAATTTTATTTTTTAATCAGTCAACTTAAAACAATTCCAGATATTAATTGATAAATATTAACCAACACTTTGATAACTGCGTAGAGACAAATTTTGTTTAATAATTTGTAACAAACAGATGCTCTTTAGATAATAATTACTTACAGAAGGTAAAAATGAGGAAAATTAACAGTTGGCTATTAATTTTGGAGCAGTATTAGTCTTCATTATAAATGTAGTTGTCATGGTACAATATTGTCAAAAAATTCGAGATTATACGCGCTGCAAAAGTATATGAGCTTGTAGCTAAGTAATCCATAATTTTTTCGCAAAACTCTACCCGTTAATACACAACCCATAGAGTTGCTTCTTTTTGACTCCGTAGTTATATACTTTTTAACAAATTGTTGAACTTTAATCCGTTATTTATAAATAATTAGACAGTCAAAAATTTTTTTTAATTTATTTTTTAACTCACAACAAATACATTAAAAGACTGTTACACAGAAAAAAAAGTCATCTTGAGTCAAGTAATATTTACTTGATCCAAGTATATTCAACTGACGATAAAATATATTCTTGAGTTAAGTAAATTTTTTTCTTGTTTTGGTCAATCTTGATTTAAGCAAATATTCCCTAGTTCCAACATGCTTACCAACTTAAGTGAAGAAAAAAACCTCTTAATCCAAGTAAATCATTCTCTTGGTTTTTGAACTTGCTTGACGTGCACACGGGCGCATCGAGGCCCGAGTAGGACAGCAGCCGCGCGGAAACCCATTTTCAACATTAAATAAAAATTATTGTTTATGGAGCTAGAGTTCCGAAAGTCGAGACTTTTTTTCAGAAATTTCCTCCTCTTTAAGGATCTTTTTTCTGATTGTCAATATCACTTATAGTTATTGAGTTATTAGCGCAACAAATTTCTAACCGTGTACTTTGTATGAGTCGAGCAAATACTTGTATATACAAATATTTTCGTCACTACACACTTAACTGTAAATTAGTAATATAATGGGAAATCAGCAAGTTTAAAATGAATCAAAAATGTCTAATTGAATGAACACAAAAAATAAAAATCATGCATAAGGTTATTTTTTTAAATTTAATTCTTTATTAAAAAAATCTCGGTTTAGTTCCAAAAAATAACGTCACCAACATTGGCGCTACTTTCCAAACCAAGAGAAAGATTTACTTAGGATAAGTATATGACATTAATAGTTCAAGAATAAACAAGAACTTGAAACAAGAAGTAAATTTTGAAGAAAATGATTTTCTTGAGTCAAGATGACTTTTTTTTCTGTGTAGTTTTTGAAAGTTTCTGACAGTTAGTTTTTTTTTATAACTAAGAAACTGATACAGAACTGCAGAGAGCGTGTGCAATCGATGTTAAATATTCAATTTTTAATTGAATTCATCTTGGATTATAAGTGGTCAATTGACTTCAAATTTTTAGGGTAATTGTATCATCATGTCCATAATAAGTACACAAAAATTTAGAATTTTCTAACGGTATGCCTTAACCACAACAATTACCTCAAAGTTTGTATTTCTATGAAGATTATACCAGTTTATTTACAGTAAAAATGCTCACTTTAAAATACTTTGTACATATTTTAGGCCGAATACTACTTTTTTTTTCAGTGTATATTCAAATTTTTGACCATTATAAATTTGGACCATGTCCAAAAGCTTTCTTTGTATGAGAGTACATACCATACAACTTCAATTGAACTTATTCTATTGTTATTATTGATGTAATTAATAATGAAAAGGGACTTTGTCGACAGATCAAAGAAAGTAAATAGTCCTAGGGCGATTCGTGTTCATCTACATCACGCTCGATCGAGACCTTTGAGCAGTTTTATTTTGTGCTATCTGGATTCTTGTTTAATATAAAGCTTTGTGCTAAGGTACCGAGTAATAATAAAAAGGAATTTAGTAATATTCATTTTCCACGATTTATTGCGTCTAATTAATATTATTATTATTACCATCATCATAGAGTACTTTGACCAGTTTTGCAAATTCTACATCCGACAGTAGAATATTTCTCAAAGATACTTTCACTTTGATAAATCAATTTAATCAACCAATTAAAATTGACTTTTTTAAATTGAAGCATCTATAATCTCGATCTTTTTTAGCTGTTTTCTAATTATTAAAAAAAGTACAAATAAAAAGACCATTTGGCAGCCGAAATGAACGATTTCATTGTGAATTCAAAAACTACTAAAATAATTATTTCCAAAACGAATGCAAGAGTAAAATTCCATTAAATAGACAAAGAGAGTAAGTAATTTTTGGCCTAGCCTGATGATGAGGTATGCAAATTAAAGTTTATTTAATAAGCTTTCAGATGCAATTTACAAAAATTTTACAAGTTATATATATCGCATTCATTAGTTATTTTGCGAAGAAACAATATAAGTGCCAATTTTTAAGAATTTTGAAGAATTCAAATTTCTGTCATTCCTAAACTATTTAATTTAAAATAATATATAAGTATGCAAATTAAAGCTTATTAAATAAGCTTTCAGATGGAATTTACAGAAATTTAATATAATATTGCATTTAATTGCTATTGCACGGAAATGCGGTAAGTGAACATTTTTGCGATTTAAAAAAATTTTTGAATTGCTGTCATTTCTAAACTAATCATGTGCACATAAAGAAAAATTTCTTGACTGGAGAACAAAATTCTTTCCTCACGAAAATTTGTCGGGTGCTTGAAAGAAGACCGAAGTTGTGTTGGCCAAAGTAAAAATTTTTCTTGAAATTTTATTCTTGGTGGAATTCATTTTTTCTTAATTCAAATTATCATAAATACTTCATTAAATAAATTTTTATATTTGATCAAGATTTTCAGATACTTTAGGGAAGCAGCGTCACCTTTCTCACCTTGCGAAAATTTTTCTCTTGAATATTTGATAGCTATTTTATATTATTTAAGCGTGCAATCATACATATTAAATGAAAAAAAATGGTTTAATATTATTTGATCTTCCCATTTGACATGTCAATCAATAAAAATATTAATGAAAATTTACTTCTATCTTTATATTTAATTTTTTGGAGCAAAAGAGAAATGTTCTCAAGACAAGAAAATTGACTTCTATCAAGAACTAAATTTTTTGGAGCAAGAGGCTGAATTTTCTCGAAACAAGAAGATTTTCTTGACTTAAATAAATTTTCTTGGATAAAGATACGTATTTCTTAAAGCAAAAGAATTAATTTCATTGGAATAAGTGAAATTTCTTGTGTCAAAAAAAAATTGTTTTTCACTCAAAAAAATAATTAGAAAGAAAAATATTTTCTTGACTCAAGTGACCTTTTCTTTCTGTGTGGATTTTTTTAATCCGCTTGACGAGCTTCCGTTATAAGGACCAATGCAATAATTAGATTTCTATAAAATCTACTAAAAATCACTGCTTAAACTCTCCCCTCTCCTTTCCTCTACACTATCAAACTCCAAAGCACCCCAAACTGTAACCATAATGAAGCCATCAATAAAAATACAGAACCCCGAGATTATAAAGTTATTTTTCATAGGTTACTTCTCGGTGCAAGTTCTTTCGTCTTGTCTCGTTAATATTGACGAAAAGTTTTATTGGAAAGACATCTGTCGTCCGACATCGAGTTTTCTCTCCTGGTTCTATATATAAATTCCGCTATATATACACTTAACTCGCATCGCATTGCATCGGTTATTTCTTCTTCTCTTTCGCTCTCTCTTTCTCTCTGTTCATCAGCTCAGGGGTCTTTCTCTCAGTTACTCTCGTTTTATCCCAGACGTAGACGATCGTTTCCGCTCTCTCAATCACGTCTGAATACTCGGTACTTCGCGTACTCTCACAGAATATGCAACGACCAACCGAGCTCAAGCCCGAATAAATAAGTTCTCTAACGAAGTACACACCCCGCAAGCTACGTGAAGCCGTGCTACCGCTTCGGGCTCTATTCGTTATGTATATATTATATATATTATATATATATATCAATAATATATAATACATAATAATCATAACTCACGTACTTCTTATAAGTTATAACTTAAACATATTTAAATTATTTTACTCTTATTCTATTTACTCTTACGCATTTACCTTTCGAATTTATAATTTGCGTTAAAAATGCTCCTACCTTAAACTTTATTACTTTTCATGTCAGGTTACTTTATTTAAGTAAGCAGTTAAGTTATTACCGAAAAATATTTAATGGCTCTTTTTTGTGATATACTCAAAAAATAATTTTACAATTGGTTAACTTTTCAGCGAAAAATTCAAAAGTTTTATAAAAAAAAAAGGTCATTATTTACAAGTGGGGTCAAGCCATACAAGCTCATGATAATTTTTTTTTTTCTTAATTATTTGTTTAAAAAAAAAAAAAAATATCAAAAACATAAAAAAAAAAAATAGAAATTTTATCCAAAAACATGAGAGCCAAAACTTTTTCCAACTTTTAAAGGCAAAAAATCTATCGAAATCTTTATTTTTTCCTTTCACGACAGTTTTCAAAAAAAGAAATTTGAAAATGTTAATTTTTCACCTAGTTATGGCCCAAAATGGTGTTGACCTCACTTGTAAATAATTACCAAAAAAAAAAAACAATTATTTAAAAATTTTTAAACGGTTATAAATTTTTAACGCATAATTTTGGTCTGCTTCAAGGCAATTTTTGAAGTTCAAAATAATTTATAAGCTCTTGAGTCTATGAATTGAATAATTTAAAAGTTATCTCAAAAAATATAATTTTTATGACAAATAAACTGTAACAAAAAATTGTGAAAAAAATTGATATGTAGAATAGGGATGGAAAAAGCGCGCAAAGAATCGATTTTTGACTTTGGAATCGACTTCAAGTTTTTCGATTCTTGAAGTCGATTAATCATCTCTGATAGTCGACTTTTGTGACTTGAGTCGACTTTTTAGAAATTTAGTAATTCTTGCATAAATTGTTAGATATATTTATATTTTATTAAATTGTGATCGTACAAATATACTTTTTGTGTTTTTAACATGTTACACTGAGAAATAAAAGTCGATTTTTGACTAAAGTCAGAGTCGACTTTCCTATCCCTAATGTAGAATTCAATACAATGCTAAAGAAACTAGAACTAGATTTAAGTCGATATCTCTCCCTAAAATTAATAAAAGGATTAGCGTAAAGAACGCTTACTATGTTGCAATAAAATATTTTAACCTTTTGCCTAATAATCTTGATATTAAATTGTAGTAAAAAAACACTAAACTATAAGATAAAAGATTGGAAAAGAATCTGTCATTATAATAGTACAAGAAATTTGTGCAATATTAACATTTCTCAAACTATTTATGCATTTTGTATTTTTACATATATTTTTAAATATTTTGTAAAATTAGGATAATTTATCTAATATCTAGCTTTATGTACAGATGCCTTTGCATCTCTATAGACCTGTATGCTAGAAATAAATAAATTTTTAAAAAATTTTAAATATTATTTTTTAGAATAAATTTTCTTGTTGGATAAAATTACAAAATGATCCACTTTAATGACATATTTAATTTATCAATGAAAAAAAAAAAAATTATTTATTTATTTATAAACAAATATAGTTTAATTTGAAGTTAATTTAAGAAAAAAATTTTGAGCCAAAAATTCAAAAGTGACATAAAAAAAATGATTATTTAAAAAGTTTTTAATGGTTATAACTATGTTACGCTTGATTTTGATTTGCTTTAGTATCTTTTTGTAAAAAAAAATTTTATAAGCTCCTTAATCGATGGATCGAATAATTTAAAAGTTATTGTAAAAAATGGATTATTTAGAAATAAAAAAATGGCTAGAATTTTTGAACTTGTCGTGCGATTTAGGCTTGCTTAAGGCATTCTTAGTTTTGTAAGTCTAAAAAATTTTCTCTGTCTGAAGTTGATTAGTCGAATATTTATAAAGTTAATTAGAACAAAAGTAAAAAATTAATTGTATTTTGTTGGTGTTTTATTTGTTTTTCATTTCTTTTTCTCGAGCAAAGTACGATTGTTAACATCTAATTAAATCGAAGTCTAAATTAACACTTTCGAAGGTCGTGTCGCTTTTCTCGTACGATTCCTACTAAAGATATCCTACGACTAAATTTTATTTACATACACACACACACGGCCGGACGTCCAGCTGGGAATAGTCGGACCGGCTTTCCAAGATCTCAAAACCTGGAGATCTGATAAAAAATCGGACCGAAATAATTTTCTACTTTTTAAAATTATTTATTTTCAAAGCGGGATGTTAAAAAAAATAATATAATTGTACACTAAAAAGAATTGAGAATCTCTTCATCTTTGTCAAGTTGTTTCACTAACGAGATAAACTCCTGGGGTCGTTATAAGAGTACATATATATGTATACATATATATAAAGCCAATTTTTTCCCAAAATGCTCTAGAACGACAATTTATTGCGCTTAGAATTATTTTTAAACCATTTTAATGTAACACTTGAAAGAAAAAAAAAACTTTCTTAATAGCATCTTGTCGAAATTTGTCCAAATGGTACGTGTAAAGTACTTGTTACCGAAATTTATGTGTCACCACACGTTAGTATTTTATTTTAAAAATACCCCCGGAAACAATAAAAAAATATGCGTTGATGTTGAAATGTGAGATATTTAATAGGTATTTTTTGAGAAAATATTGATGTTTGGAATATATGAAGAGTTTGTTGTGGCGCCTGTACGCATTTTATTTATTTAATGCGTAAAAAAATTTTATTATTGAAAAATTGAACAGAAAAAAAAATAAGTGGGTTCAAGTATATATTGTTTACAAAATATTTACATTACTTAATAAGAGAAAATTAAAATTTTTTGGTAAATTGGAAAAATCTACATTTATTAACTACCCATTAAAAAATTTTCAAAAATAAAATATAATTTTAATTCTACTTTTTTTCCATCCATAAAAAAATTGTATAAATTTTTTTTTCTTTTAATAATTTGTCGAATTTTAAATTATAATTTTGTAACTAAAGAAAAAAAATTTATTTAATTAATAAATGTCAAAAATAAAATTTTCTTTGTCTTGAATTTAAATTATATTTTGCTACTTATCAAAAATGTTAATTTCTTTGAAAATAAATTAATTCACTTTTATTATCATTTTTATTCAATACTTAAAAATATTTTTCTTTTAAAATTTGACCGAAATTAAAACTAAATTAATTTAAAAACAAAAAAACAAAAATCATTTTCAATGCAAGGAGACTAAATTTCAATAAAAATTACCTAAATTAAGTGCTGCCGATGTTATTAAAAATATACATAAAATGTCTATTTCAGACGCATTAACCGATGTTTTTTTTTTTCTTAACGACACTTTTTACTTAGTGGCATGTATGTCAATTACCATCCGTCGACTCGCGTCAAAAATATATATCTATTTTTTTTTACAACCTGTGTCAAAAAAAGTTGACAAATTTATATTTGTAACACATGGGTGTCAAACTTTGCACTTGAAAAGGTTTGATGTATTTATATTTTTAGTATAAACTTTAAATTTTTTATAAAAAAAATTTCTTTTGATAAAAAAAATTTTTTTAACAGAAAAAAATATCCGTTTTTTTTTTTTCACTATCAAAAAAAAATAAAAATTACCTTAAGATGAAGAAAGAAGAGGATCTCTTCATTTTCCCGTAGCGCACTAATTTTTCCGAAGTTGGCTCACACGCTCAAATTATAATGATAATACTGACGTAAACAGCGAAGCTAAAGCTTCCCAATTACTCAAATAACAACTTCAATAATCATCAATTTAAATATTAATATTAATTTATTTTAAATATTATTAGTAAGTATTGAACACGTCGTTGGCACACGACGGAATTGATATGTCGAATTCACACGCGCTCACCATACCATACGTCTTATCACTTAAATTTATTATCATTAATAACTATATATTAATATTATAATTGTAACAATAAATAATTATTAAATATTATTTAAATATATTTGGTTGATTAATACTCGTAGTTGCATTGCACTTCAACAAAACAAGACAGAGGACTAGATTTTATTTTTTATTCTTAAGTTTAAAAAATCAACACTTGTCATTAAGACGCATTCCTTTTTGTTTTTGTTTTTATTTTTATTGTTATTATCTTTTTTTTTTTTTCACCACTTTTTTATTAATAAACTTTTTCACTTTAGTTATTCTAAGATTTTATCATTATTATTATTATTACTATTATTATTATTATTATTATTATTATTATTATTATTATTATTATTATTATTATTATTATTAGTTTGCAACAACATTTTAAAATTTTTTTTTGATTAGACACGTCTTTAATAATTATTTTAAAATATTTATTTGCAAGAGCTAAAACTTTCACAAATTGAAGACATTTTTTATTAAAAAAACAGTCAATTTAATAATTATTATTATAATTATTAAAATTTTTAAGACGAAGCATTATTCCAGAGGCGTTGAGAAAAAAAAAGGAAAAAAAAAATCTAAAACTATGAATGACAATGATGTGCGAACGAAAAAAAATATTAATAATAAATTCACAGCGCGTAACCGTCGAGACAAAGCACTGACGGGGTTGGGCGTCAGATCCGTCAGCAGGTAGGGGCCACGCGATCGACGCCGCCTGAAGCGCGCACGATGCGTCAAGGCCGTGGCATGCACCGTTTGTAACGCGCGGACGAATGAACGGAGAACGAAGAACGAGGCTGAGTAGCACAGGAGCCAGATACTATTCTACGGAAACGCGAAAAACGGGAGATAGAGAGCGAGCCACCGCGCACGCGTTTACCGGCTCCTCGTCGTGGCGTTCGCCAACGACTGGAAGAGGAAATACCGTCAGGGTTGCTTTAAACCACCGGGCGAACGTTGTAGAGAGGGCGCTAGATGCTGAGTATTGCCGCTATTCAAGATTCACTATCCACGATCCACTGACCGTCGGTACTCTCATGGCAACCTGTTAATCACTGGATATTCACGTGCTGAGAAAATAGGGGTGAGTTTTTTGGAAGATATAGGAATTATCATGGTAATATTGGTGGGGGTATTATGAGAATATTTATGAAAAAAATGGTTGAAATAGTAAAAGAAAAAAATTTTTTAGGGATAGAATCATGATGGAAAGGATATTGATATTGATATTCATCATGATAATGATATTCATCATGAACATAATAACAATGGTATTCATCATGAAAATGATGATAATGATATTCATGACCATAATAATGATGATATTCATCATGAACATGATAATGATGATATTCATCATAAACATTATAATAATGGTATTTATCATGAAAATGATAATAATGATATTCATCATGACCATGACCATGTTCATGATGATATTCATCATGAACATGATAATATTGTATTCATCATGAAAATGATGATAATAATGTTCATCATGACCATGATAATGATGATATTCATCATAAACATGATAATGATGATATTCGTCATGAACATGATAATGGTGATATTCATCATGAAAATTATAGTGATGATATTCATCATGAAAATTATAGTGATGATATTCGTAATCATAGACATTGATATTAATATTCATGATATTTATAGTAACCTTCGTGATATTTATCATGACTTCATGACATTCATAATTATATTGATATTTTTCATGATAATGATATTGATATCAATATTCATAATTTCCATAATCTTATTCATAATATCGATCACAACAGTCATAAAGATATTGATAATCATCAAGATAATTAGAATAATAGAGATATTAATCTTGATATCCATGACATTGATATTCATCATGATAGTAATAATACATTATGTAAATATTTGAAACAATATTTATGATATTCATAATGTTATTCATGATATCGATCATAAGATTTACAAAGATATTGATATTCATGATAAGTATAATGATATCCATGATATTAATCATTAAAATATAAAAGCCATCAATAGTGATCGATAAGTATTTATGATTTTAATATCGAAATTATCATCATCAATAATAAAGACGTTATCATCTCTTGGAAAGATGATGATATTCTCATCGATAATAATACGATAATCCCACTGATAATTATAATAACAACGTCGATATTATCGATATAATTATGATGATGAAGATACGAACAATACCCAGGATGATAATAAAGATAATGATAATGAAAATAATAATAATAATAATAATAATAATAATGATGATAAAGATATTGATAATGGTCGTATTTAAATCGAGATACAGAGTGAACTATAAATGTTGCAACAAACAAAGAGAGTATGTAGATATAGAATACAGTGTTGTTGTATATGGTAACAGAAGAGCGAGAGTTGCTGCGAGTTGCGAGTTGCGCGTTATCGACCCATTCACTGATGCTGTATTCTGTACCACCACACGAGTATACAAGTATAAAACCCGTTGGGATCGCACGCAGCCTCCGCGGCACATCTATAACTCTTAAAGTTGCCCTCCAGTAACTACATACATCCCGTTCCTACTTCCAACTACGCTTTTCCATATATTTTTCCAATCGGCTTTTTCTGAGCCCTATTTTCAACTCTGCACCAATAATGAACCTCGATGAAATCATCATTATAATTATTTATGATTATTGATTAATGTTAATGGATTTGATCATTTATAGATTAGATCCACAATGTTGGAGGTCATCATTCTAAACCTAATCTTTTTTTAATCAAATCAGATCCAAGATCAGAATCATGATAATGATCTTTGACATCCTGAATCTCATCATTCATTACTTGAATTGGATCCAGAATGTCATAAATCATTATCCTGAATGATAATTTATTCATGACATTCAGAATGATGGTCTTTGATATCCATAATGATGGTCTTTGACATCATGAATCTGATCAACATAAGATGAGATGGAAAATTATCTTAAAACTGATCATTTATTGATCAAACCTGATGCAGAATATCAAAGATTATCTTTTTATATCTGATATCCTATTGATCAGATCAAGGATGATGATCTTTGACATCCTGGATCAGATTCGATCAATGAATGGTCAGATCCAGGATGTAGAAGACCATTTTCCTGAATCAGATCTTCTATTCAATAGATCCAGGATGTCAAAAAACATTCTAAATCCGATTATTGATTGATCGGGTAAGGTCCAGGATGTCGAAGATCAGCATCTTGCAAAAATTGTTATCATAGCCGGAAATTATGTCCAAAGACAATGACGCTCCTGCCCCCCACTGATGGTGATGATAGTAATCCAGATATTGGTGCTGTTAGTGGTTCCACATAGGGATTTGGTGGTAGTGGTTGCGACTGCGCTCGCTCTCACCGTCGGACATTAAGCTCCAAATGTAAAATATCTTCGCTAAAGCTGTAAAGAGTGACGAGGATGATACTAACAAGCGCAGGCTTCTATCTCCATCAAGGATGCTTTACCATTTGGGATTTACCCACGCGCATTGTTCCCAATGTTCGCTAAAACGCACAGCGACTCTTCCCTTTCCGTCGGTCTCATCGCCAATCCTTTATATCACACACATACACTCACACATGATCATACGAAACATGTAATTCAGCAATGTCCACAAAAGCAAATAATCATCGGAATAGGCTACAAAATTCTCGGGTTTGATCTACCCTCATTACATTTTACAGAGATTCAAGCAGCATACCATCACCGAACTCAAATTAAGTGGAAGCTCTAATTAAATTTGTTCAATCGTGGATTCCCACATGCACAAAGTTAAGCTCGGGTTTTAATTATACATTTATTAGTATTCCTCCAGCGCTGGATATTATCATCATCATCAACATCAACATCATAATTATTCCAATTAATCAGTTGTAATGAATTTTTAAAAGTTTATACCCGAGCTATCAGTTATCACTCATTAGAGCCGGGAACGTGTCAAAGTGATTCAATGGAATGGAGAGGGGTGAAAAATCCTGAAGCTTTTGGGCGCTGGTGTGTGGGATGGTAAGCGAAAGCCGAAGTGATATTGACACAAGCTTTGGTTTAATTTCTCCATCGGCAAACAGTGTTTCCATCCCGACATCCCTTTCTGCACCCCTTTCACTTCTCATCCGGAACTTCCGCAGCTCTTCTATTAACTCTTTCTCTCTTCCCTACAATATTTCCCTCATCTTCACCCTCAAACTCTCCTCCGTCCGATGCCAAAGTACGTTAGCCCGAACATCACCCCTCATTCGCACACTCGCCGCATTTATGTTATAATTTTCACCCTTATACGGTTATCGACGGTTCAATCTCACTTTTACCAGTGCACCGTGTTATTATTAATTTAATAATATCATCTCGGGATTTTGTTTTATATTAGTCAAAACATTTGCTGTTTGCTCGCCAGAGGATTCTACATCCGGATGCATCCACTTCGGACGAATTATGCATGCAGGATATAATAAGCTCCGTTCTGGAGATATCGCCGAATTATGGCCGCCCTAATGGCCTGCTGTTTGATTTATGCTGGGAAATTCTCTGTTATATCTTCTATCCTTCCAGAAGAGGAATTGTAGCGTGCGAAATGGAGATTCGGATTGTATTTTCTGTGAAATTTCGCTTACAGTTTGAGAAATTGACGCTTAACTCGAAATTGCTTGATTCAAAAAGTCAGAAATCAAGGCAAGATATTCTTGACCGGCTGCTGAATGATATTTTTGACTATTCTTGAATTCATTTTCATCCTAACAAATTGTTGCCATTGACATATCATTGCAACAGAACCATAAAAATGCATTCTACTTCCCTAGTACAATTAATAATATGCCAAAAAACTTGGTCTGTCCCGACTAAAAACGCAAAATATCACTAGTTTGGTTTATCTCTTCTCCGTGCACCTTGTATAAGTCACCGAAGGAGTTTTGTTAGTTGTAGCAGTTGCAGATTCGACGGGAGAGTTAGATTGTAATTTCCGATGGGGTGTATTGCGATACGGAGTCAAGGTTTATGGGAAATACTAAAATATTCTGGACATCTCCTTCATACAAAATAAATTTCATGTGTTCATATGCGTCAACATATGTCTATATGTGTGGGAGGGTGGGCGTATACTCGAGCGGGTTTTCCGCACGACGAAACGTTGAAATAACACGTTAACGTACGAGTGCTTCCATATCACTTTACCCTCCATGTATGACTAGCTCTCGATGTATTTATTTGTGCACTGCGACAGTACAACGATATTAATATGCGTTTGACAAATAAACGGAAGCCAAAAAAATAAAACAAACGGTGATTTAATATTTCGCTGGAGTCAATATCGAGTAAACAGGAGCCAACTGTTTTATTTCAATGTTTTGTATTAAGCACGACAAGACAATTGTTGAACAATTACGGGAGGAAAAAAGGTAACCGACAGGCGGGTGAGCGAATGAATGAAAAACAAGTAGTTGCGGTTGGTTCTGGTTATAAAACTTTTTAGTTGAGAGAAGAACAAAGTTTGTGTAAGTGGCTTCTAAATTTAGTGGCAGAAGCCTCAGCACGTTCACTACTTGTGTATTCTTATATTTTGCCTGAAGCAGTCCGGCTTCTTCTTCTTCTTCTTTCTCCAAAAGTTCCTCAGCTCTTATTTAAAACTATTCCGTCATTCTCATTCAAAGTCCATCTTCGGGCCCGTAGGCGTCCGTTTAAACTTCTGGTGGGTGAATTTTCACTGGGAAATATTGAACCTCCCGGGAATTAGCGCCCCGACGAATCACATTCACAACGCATATCATCCAGACACATATCAAATAAACACGACACATGTGAATTCTCTATTGTTTGCATTACATTGAAAAATCATAACACCACCCCCCCCCCCCCCCGTCTGGGGACCACGATACGGATTATAAAAGATGCCACCGGTAAAATAACAAAATAGCTTGCGGTTTTTTTATTATTATTGTCATTTTCTTAGCAAAATCCGCCGAGAAATACGTTTTTGAACTGCCAACGGATTCCACCCTCCGCTACGGCTGTAGATTCTCGGGAAAAAGAATATCAACCAACCGAATCGTTAAATTTTATAGCGTCACGGGCGTTTTACAGGCGCTCTGTAGGCAGCTTGTATTTATCATTTTTATTCAGCTTCTGAACTTTTACGATTTTTATGCAATGGTTATTGCGGCTAGTTGTTGTTTGGAACAAATGCACGCTGGAATATTTGCGAATAGGACTCTGCAGATTCGCTTGAATTTTCAGCTATTTTCAAGCTTAAAATGCTAGGCAACTTATCAATTTGTTGATATCGAGCACAAAAATCTATAAACTGTTGTAATAAACACATTGCAGAATAAATATAAACTGACTTATCTTTTGTACAAGACGTTCGATTTTGATCTTTTTGATTGCATTCGACGCAGTTTTTCAACCATTAAAAGTATATACATAGTCTTAGAACAATTGGTTGATAAATTTGATCACTAGTAGATTTTTCAAAGTGAAAAAATTTTAACATTTCTTGAAAGTTCAACTTTGATGTCAAGTAATCTTTGAAAGAGGCGATTTATCAAAGAATTACTAGAAAATTTTTGGTAGAACCTTTAATTATCTTCAAGAGTTTATCCTCGTTGTACTAGTATATACAATTCCTTACAATACAATATACTAAAAGTACAATTCATTCATAAGTTACAAAATTCTAAGGAATGAAAAAAAATTTTCGTGTTAATCAAATGGAAGATTGAAATTTTTAACAATATTTTCGATATATTTGAAGAAATCGGAAAAGTGATTGACTTTGCAGAATTTCTGTAACTTTTTACAGTTTTTGAATTCAAACGCGCGAAAACTTACCACTTAGATGATTTTTCAGCTTAAAAATCTGAGAATCGTGTTAGAGATCGCAATGCAGAATGTTTGTAAGCTGCGATATCTTTTGAACGTATTCTTCGAACTTGATCTTCTTGACGATATTGAACATAGTTTTTTTCCCAAAAAGTGTATATATGGTCTAGGATAAGATATTTGATATTTTCAAAAGCTATTTAATAAAAACGTAAAAAATCTTGATTTTCTAAATCCATTTCAACAATTTACCAATTTATATCTAATTAATAATTTCTACTCATCAATAATTAAATCTAATATTAATAACATCACTACTCTAAAAACTATTACCAACACGGAAACAATATAAATATTTACAGAGATTCTTCAATCCCTTAGGAATTTAATAATCGAAAAATCTGATGCATTCTTCCTGCTTGAGAAAATACGCGACTTGTGGATGCTGGATGATACAATGTAGCATATAGATTTCTATTTGGCATTACCTGAAAGTGGGTTAACTCTTCCCGAGATTTTTACCCTTAATCCTCTATCCACCCCCTTTTGCGATCAATCTTCTGTTCTAATTGCTCGGGATTTAAGGTTACACAACCACCGTTTTTTACATTTTGCAGCTAATAACGACATAACCGATGACGGGGAGGATTCCTCTGTCGCTCCAGTAGTAGCAGCAGCAATAGTAGTAGTAGTAGTAGTAGTAGTAGAAGTAGCGGATGAGAAGATATAGGTTCATTCGTTGAACAACGAGAAGGTGGAGCATCCGACTTGAATTCTATGGAAAATAAGAAGAATGCGTCCAGACAGCATTTCGGGAATACTTGCGCTCACTACAACTACTAGACGAACAACAACCAGCTTTCATCGGACTCTCCTCATACAACCGACTGTAATTGCTCGTTCCGGATTTAGCAGCAATGACGATGATGCGCTTGAAATATCCGCTTCCTACTTTTCCGTCCTTTATCCTTTATTCTTCCTTCCGCTTTCTTCTGTATAACATTCCTCGAGTTGGATGGTAGTCCTCTTTCTACTAACGTTTCCTAATCTTTTAGGAATCCATTGTCCACACCATCCATCGGTTAAAAGCGACTTACAACTTATGGGTTTAATCAGATGACTTTAGTAGCAGCCATAGCAAAATCCGAACGAAAAATAATTATATTTCTTTTTTTAGATAATAATAGGAATGACAATTTTCCGAGCAAGGACTCAAAAGTTCATGATTTAAACTTCTAATTAAACGGAAAAAAAATTAAGCGGAAAATGAATATTTCTAAAATAAAACAACTGTAGACATTAAATTCAAAGTTTGAATTTAGTAATACCAAAAAAGTAAAGTTAGTCGTGGAGCGTTTAATGGTAAAACACCACCGACAACTTAGTATTATATAGAGATGTTAAGTTTAGAGCCGGAGCTTGGAGGTCCGAGAGCTGAATAAACCGTTCATGTATCATTCATGCTCTGCAACGACACTACCATGTCTTGAGCTTTTCCGTAGGTTTTATGCATTTTCTTATGCAAGCTACACGTAAATTTAGGTGAGAATCTCTGATGCCATTTTTCAACCGAGACACTTATTCACGATACTAAATTCGTCGTGCTCTATAGGGAGCTCTGAAGGAGCAGAACAGAAAAAAATAAAATAAAAATTGGTCGTTTTAAAATAATTTCTGGTATGAATACGAGTATCAAAGCCAGTCGTAATTCACTGGCTAGTCTTATTGTCGTAGTGTCAATGAAATCAATGGACTCGCTAGGATTCGAGTCACGTATATTCCGGAGCGGTCGAAATATATCGGCGTGTACGCGAATAAGCCATTTAATCGACAGCTACCAGCTTTTCCGAGGGACCTAAATTATGGATTTGATAAAAAAAACTTTCATCAGTTTCATTTATTCTTTTTTTTATTACTATAATTATTTTTTAACGAATGGCATATTATATATAATGAGAAAATAAGACTGATATTCATTAGTGCTGTTTAAAATACACGGAAAGAAAATTGAAGGAATTTCACTATTTTACTATCGTAATTTTTATTAAATAAAATAGTAACTGTGGAATAAGTCGGTCGCGATAGCCGTGCGGACTAATGCGTTAGTCTGTACGGGTATCGTGCCGGTAGGCGCGGGTTCGAGCCCCAGCGGTTGTTAGAAAATTGATTGCAATAACAACCGCTGAGGGTCGCTCTAGTAGCCGAACTGTACTGACCAGGTTTTCTGTGGTTTTCCTTGGTCACTGTGCTAAAGCTTAAATGGGCAGGCACAGGCAAATGAATACAGTACTTGTAAGTCGGCCACAGCCGCTACCTCGAACGCATTGAGGTGGGGTAAAAGAAATCTACCTCACCGAGAGGGTGGGAATAAAAAAAGGGGGGAGGAGAAAAAAGTGTGGTAGTTACATGTATGAAAAACGTAGTGGAAAAACAGGCGAGAGAAAAGGTGGAAATCCCCACCCTCTCCTTGTAAAAACACACGGTTGTATACAAGTAAAAATCACATTTTTAGTAACTGTGGAATATACTTCTCATTTATTAATTTTTACGATCTTCTATTGTAAATTTTATCCAACAAACAAGACTAGCAAGAGACTTAAAAAGTCGAATACTATAAAGCAAATTATACAAGATGTGTTAGTTAACTTTACAATTCAACTATTGTGAAAATTGACAGTCGGTTTTTTTAAAAGAAATTTTAGGGAGGGAGAGAGATAGAAGGTTGGACTAATTGGTACCTTTGCAGTAACCAAAAAAAGAATTCGGAAATTTCGTCCTATCCGGGAATCGAACCCAGAACTCTTAGTTGGTAGCCAGAGACTCTCCCTCTACGCTATAAGAGGTAAACTACTATTGACGTCCTTCAGCATTTACATAAACGCGGAGTCTAGCGCTGTGCACGGGCATCACTCACACTAATTGAAAAACATTCCAATTCAACTATTGTAAAATTTGTTATACTTCTATTGGAAAAATGCAGAGGCAACACTGGAAATTTTAACCTCTTACTTTTTACAATAGTAATATCGTATTTAATCTAATCGAATTCAATCCAAGAATTATTTGGTAAAATTACGATAAGGTAAGAACCCCTATTATTGACAGGGCTCCTATTATTGACATGTTGTTTTATTTTATTGATTATTGGATCAATTTTATGATTAAATTACAATTAACATTGCTTTTTATCAATTTTTAGAAATTTTTTAGTAAGAAAAAAATAAAATTGTATGCCTGGGTATTAATTATAAACTGCAAAAAAATTTTATTTTTCCGAGTAGACCACTACGGTTAGTTTATTTAAAATTTCTTAACAGTTTCACTAAGAGAGAGCGTATTTTAAATAGCGAATTTTTCTATATAATTCTGATAAAAGCCTATCATTCAAAATTATTTGAGGTTTTTAAACTCTATGATTTAAAAATAGCGGGTGTCAATAGTAGCTACATAAAAATTAACATGTGTTTAACTAGTGACAGCCTACAATTTTAAGAAACTTAACCTCTTTAACATATATAGCGGATTTGTTTACATGTTGTCTCGCGTAATTTTATAATAAAAAAAGAATTGTCTGAGCAAAATATTGTTGTTTACTAGTAAATAATAAATTATATTCGAAGTTTAAATTTCAATTAAACCTGAATAATAGGGTTGATACCTGTCAATAATAGGGTCTATGTTGGCTCCGATACCATTTCACCCTGTCAATAATACCTACACTTGAGTTGCTGATTTCAAATTAATATATTTGTCATTTAATTAACGACTATTTAAGTATAAAAATTAAAATACACAAGTTGATGAATCAAAAAAAGTGTCTAATACAAAAAGAAATTAGTCAGATTAATTTGAATACGGTTGAAAAATTCAAATGTTCGCCGTCACTCTTATAGTGTCAATAATGGGGGCTCTTACCTTAGTAAGTTGTAAAATTTCCTGAATAAATAGTAAATTTTCTTCTAAAATATTTGACAATTAATAGTAATGAAAGTATAGTCCAGCTTTACAATAGTTGTATCGTAAATTTTTCCAGAAATTTTTTTCCGTGCATAATAATTTTTGATAAATAGTTGTATATACGCAATTTTTTATTAAAATACTATTCATGTTAATCAACCAATCTCTCCAAAATCATGTATACACTTTTTGGAATGAGAAAACAAAGATCAAGAAGATCAAAATCAAATGACGCGTTCAAAAGATATTGTAGTTTATATAAATATTCTGCAAAATGTTCTCTGAAATAATTTTTGAATTTTTGAGCTAATTGATAAATTTTCAAATTTTTTCAAAGAGAATCGTCTCGCTTCACTGGGAGTTGTGCAAATTAATAAGAAAATTGGTGACCTAAAATCCGACGATTACCGGGAGTGGAAAAGTTTTTCAGTCCATTATTATAATTATTATTACTACTATTATTATTGTTGTTATCATTAGAGAGCAACATTGTACTTGAAGGAGATAAAAATCATCTAGTTTACTTACCCAACGAATATCTCGCATGAAAATACTTTTACTAGCCTCGAGCAAGCCCGTCGTATACGTCATAAAGCACTGAATTATTTTCCACGGCTCTCGGCCAGAAATTTACGAGACGAACTTTTGCACAGCGTACACTCGTGTGGGTTCTATACACTCACACGGACATAAATAACTGCAAAGGTGGTCGTAGTGAGCAACCGAGTTAGACTCTCAGGTGGTTTTCACCAGCGACGTCAAGAGACGTTGCCAGTTGCCAGAGTGCATGCCTTTTTTCACCCTCTCTATTTGGGCCACGCACTCTGACTCTCTGACTCTCTGGCTTCGGCTCGCTTTGGCTAAGAGCTAAGTCTAAACAGCTCTAGAAATTAAGGGCTGAAATGTGTAAGCCGTTAATTTATTTCGTCTTTTAACTTAAAACCATCATCATCTTCATCTGCTTCCTCGTTTGCACTCATGTTTTCATCCAATTATCGGTTTCTTTTTCTTTTCTACAATTATCACTGTCATTATTTTCTTCATCTTTATTAATCAAAAATAATAGTGGAAAATTTTTACAATAAAGTAAAGGAACTAAATATTGACCGGACAACAGAACAAATTGATTTCAAAAAATCTAGTAATTTAATTTAATATTCAGTATGTAATTTAAAATTTTTAATTATACTTGAAATTTGTGCATTTACATAAATATATGCAGTAATTTTAAAATTAAAAATTATTTGAATTTGAATTTTAGCGGGAGAGTGACGTCGTATTATATCCGGTTGCGCAACCCCATCTTACAGAGAATTCAAAAACTTCTCATGTTTATGCTGTCAATTCAAGTTTTTTAGAAAATTTTTCATTTTTAAATTGAAATATAAAAACCTAATATTGATCAGGCAGCATAAAAACTTGATTTTAAAAAATTTAGTAATTTAATTTTATATTCAGTATGTGATTATCAATTTTTAATTATACTTTAAATAAAAATATTTAAATGACTAATTCTTGAGAATTTGGACAATAAATAAAGATGTTAAATTATAGGAATTTATTGACTTTGTTAAAATAAGACGAGGATGCTAATCATAAGATTTGCCTGATGCAGCTGAAATAAATCAGCGAAACGTTGCAATTCCTATAATTTAATATCTTCATTTATCGTCCAAATTCCCAAGAATTAGTCATTTAAATATTTTAAAATATGGACGAAAACTGAAATATTTTAAATAAAAATTTGCGCGTCCACATCAATCTATGCAGTTATCCCATAATAAAATTGAGATGAAATGTATGTGAAACCAATCTATTCGTGATGTGATTGGTCAAATATATCATAAGCATGAAAATATATGCAAACTCTATAGTCAGGCGCGCGCTTGCGCTTGCGCGCACAAATTTGAATTCTAGTTATAATAAAAAAACAAGTTTGTGTACAAATGTCAGAAATTTGTGAAAATTAGTTATTAGAACTTAACTTTGCCGTGTTTACTAAATACATTTATCACCAATTTATATAAAATTCAATACTTCATCAATTATTTTTTTTAGAAAATGCATGTTAATAATTGAAATAATACGCTGGTCAAAAATTAGTTTGGTAAATAATTCAATGCACCTAATATTAGTATGGCTTTGGCCATTGATTTATATATGAGTACTGAACATAATATTGTAACAGAATTCAGAACAACTAACAACAATACTGAAGTTATTAACATGTCAATGAATAGATTCGCTAATGTACAAACTGTTATAAATTTAAAATAAAAGTTATTTACAAATTTAGTAATCATAATACTACTAGTCGATATTTGGAACATATGAAGTCAATATTTAGTAAGTAAAGGTTAATATTCGTAGCTATCGGCTGTAACTTTAATTATTCCAATTAAATGTTTATTATTATGTATTTTATAAACAAAAGTATTATAGTTTGTAAATTAGAACTTTAAAAAAAAGAAAATACTTGTTTCAGCTCAAAGTGTTTCAATAAATTTACAAATAATGTATTCATGATCTTTTTATATAAATTGTTCAATATTTGGAGCCCTTACCCTATTTTTTTTTTTTTTAAATTATTTTTTGATCTTCATCTTTATTTTTTAAATGAAAATGATAATGAGAAAATAATTCCCTTTAAAATTGAACAATTCTACAATCCATACTCAAATAATAATAATTTTGAGCTTCAATCATGAGCCGTCCATTTAAAAAAGAGAAACATGATAATTAACGAAGCTCATACGAAGCTTTGAGCCCGGAGGGATATTAAAAAGTTTGTTTACGCGAGGCAGCCCGGTTATTAAACTTGAATCATCGAAGCGGCTTATGTAAATTACTCATTATGTGGTGGCGTTCTGTTTCCACGATTTTATTACTGGGACTAGCAGGCGCGAGGGAAAACCGTTTTAATTGGAATGTAAATTGTACTGATGCTTTTTTCTTTGGCTCTGGTTGCTTTTCACCAAGATAAATTCACCTCCGCAGTATCAGAGAAAGACTCTGATCAATTTATGATTTGAATAAAACCCAAAAGGTCCAAGAGTTAGTTTTTCACCTCAGGCAGGCAAGGAAGAAGAAGAGAAGGGGGAGGGTGGGTGCTTAGCAAGATCGAAGCAGAAAGTTTCGGCAGATCGATGGTAGATAGAGCATTCGGAATGGAGTTTGCACTTTGTGGGACTCTCCAAGAGATTTACAGTCTACTCGTGAACGGACGTATCTACTTGAAGGGGTTAGGCAATGTTACGCCATTCCAGCCCCTACTGGATATCCAACTCTCCTGGAAGCACCACTCTGAACATTCCGGTAGAACTCATGTTCAACAATCCAGCCATAATCGTCAAGGCATCAAGATAATAATAGATTCCAATTTCGCTTCGAGCCATTACAAATATTGTTTCCGGGAAAAATATTTTTAATGTGTTTTGATGTAAGGTAAAAGTACCTATTATTGACAGAGCCCCCACTATTGACACCCTATTTAATTTTATTATTTCGTTATTAAAATCTGTTAATTATCACTATTGTTGATATTTCATGACAATTTTACATATTTTTAAAATTAAAAAATAGTAAAATTCAATTCCAGGGTATAAACTATTTACCGTAAAAAAAATTCATTTTTTCAAGTAGGCTAAAACTGATTATACACGAAAAAAAATAAATAGAAAATGCAACATGATGCAGTCTTGACAAATGAACATGATAAAATCATGTTGCAGCTACATAATTTGTCATGTTTCGGCTACATGACAATCATGTTGCGGTTACATGAGAAAACCATGTGGCAGCAACATGACAAATCATGTGGCAGCAACATGATTGTCATGTAGCTCAAACATGACAAATCATGTGGATGTAACATAAAAAAATCATGTGGCAGCTCGAAGATTGCCATGTAGCCGAAACATGATAATTCATGTTACTGCCACATGATTTGTCATGTTTCGGCTACATGAAAATCATGTTGCAGCAACATGATTGTAATGTAGCTCAAACATGACGAATCATGTGGCTGTAACATAAGAAAATCATGTGGAAGCTCGAAGATTGTCATGTAGCCGGAACATGACAAATCATGTGACAGTAACATGAATTATCATGTTTCGGCTACATGAAAATCATGTTGCTGCCACATGATTTTTTTCATGTTACCGCAACATGATTGTCATGTAGCCGAAACATAACAAATCATGTGGCTGCAACATGATTTCATCGTGTTGATTTACCAAGACTGAATCATGTTGCATTTACGATTTACTAGAATTCAAATTTTCGCGCGCAAGTGCGCGCTTGACTATAGAGTTTGCATATATTTTCATGCTTATGATATATTCGACCAATCACGTTACGAATAGTTTGATGCCACATACATTTCATCTCAATTTTATATTAGGATTTTTTTCCGTGTATGTTTGTAATTTTGTAAAAATATTGTTAAGAAAGACCTTATTTTCAAATCCAGATTTCTCAGTGTTTTTTTTTATATATTTGCATTGTTTAAAATTATTTTAGATTATTTATAGTCTAAATAACCATATAATCTTTTATTTATATTTTATCGAGTTAAAATTAATTTTAAAATAGTGGATGTCAATGATGGGGACACAAAAATTAACTTGGGTCAACTAACGACATAGGCCACAATGTAAGGTAACCCAACCCCCTTAACATACATTTCACCGTATTAATATTTACATACGGTCATATGATTTTATAAGAATCAAAGTATTTGAGACTAGAAAAAATTGCTAAGAAAAACCTGGTAAAAAATATAGAAAAGCTAGGTCTTAAACCAATTTAAAAATAATAAAAGACCTGTCTATAATAGGGTCAATGGTATGTCAATAATCGGCTCTTTGAATTTTTTGCGCTGTCAATAATACATAAATTCGTACTGTTGGTTTTAAGTTGATATAATAATTATTAAATTTATTGCTATTGAAGTTAATTAATTGAATTATATAAGTAACAACAATGATTAAGGTGTCCTATAAAAAAAAAAGTTGACAATATTGATTTGAAACACGATAAAAAAATTTAAATATTTATGATCACTCTTATAGTGTCATTAGTAGGGACTTTTATTCGCTAAGTTATACTTTCAAAGTAAACTCTCTAGTAAGGAGAAGATTGAGCAACCATGCGCCATCTGTCGGAAATTTCCAACACTAATTTTGATGAAAAAATTCTCTATAGGCATATTAGAAACTTTCTAACGGATATTACAACTTGCCCTCCACCAATCCGGAATATAAATCCGTATACAAATCAACTCTCCGTCAATTATTAATTTTAAAGAGCGTACGGGTAAGGGCCTGCCTGACTGAGAGCACTCGTGTCGTGTATTCGTTAGTTTTAGGGCGGATGAAAGAAAACGAGGGAATTAAGGGAGTCAAGTAGGAAAGAGTAAGAGAAGACGAAAGTAAAAAATTTATTTGCCGTCCTAGTTTGCTCTGGTTGGCATCGCACGGCGAAAGCTCTTCAGTAAATCCAGCTTAAACCGGCTGTACAAACGTTGACCTATATTACAATCACTACGAAAGCTCATGGGCTCAAAACGGCAGTCCTAGGACGCTGCCTCTACCTCCATTAACGACTAACTCAACATCCTAGTACACGTGTGTAAGAAATAACTTTCAAATACAATTACACCGTTAACATTTTTATTCTTCCATTCTCGGAAAATCACTTTACTGAATTTATCACTGCCTTTAAAATACCCAAGAAGATATTTTCTTTAAGATTTACCGTAAGAATCTGAATCTAAATACAATTATTTTAATAATTCACATATACAATGTAGAAAATATAAAAAATTGCCAGAAATTTTTAATTATAAAGATTAAAAATGATAAACGTGAAAAATTAAGATTGATAATTATTTTTAAAAAAATTACAAAACAATCAAATGTTATTACAAAAATTTCTAAAAAATTAGCCGGACTTAACAATGAAAATTAATGTAAGTACCGGAATTACTCATCGTCTTTGAGGCGGCGTTGCAATCGCTCTCGACTCATAAGCTGTATAAAAAATTACACATTTTGGTGAAATTTGTAATTTTTGAGTTATTTCCAAAAAAACAAGAAATTGAAAGAAAAGTGATGGACTCAATTTTTAAATTTACCTCAATATTCTATTGATCATCTCTTTCAATTAGTTAAATATTATTTGTAAAAATGTACTTTGATGACATTTGTTTTTTTTTTTTTATTAGCTATTATGCGATATATATTTTCAAGTGAAATAATCTTGAAAAATAAATTAAATTTCAAAAATTAATGAAACATTCAATCTTATAAAACTAAAACCTTTTCCAAAATATAAAACATAAAATTAATAATAACTAGCAACTTTGCAGTCACTATTATGTGACTGCTGTGAATCGTGAATTATAAATAAATTTTGCTTTATTAAATAATGACTTTTGTTAATTATCACTGTACTTTCTTAAATATTGACTTTTTTAAAGATATAAGCTCATCCTGATGTTGCACTCATCAAGAGCTTTGATTTGAATGACCACATGCATTTTGATATATTTTTCATATATACATATATATATATAATATATATAAATATATGAAAAAATGATGTGGGTACTTAAATGAAAGGTCTTGATGAGTGTAACATCGAGATGAGCTTATATTTTTAAAAATGTCAATAGTTCACAAGATAGAAAGTCATTTCTTAATTATATATCTAGAAATAGAGCATTTTTGAATGCAGCCTAAAAACTTATCATCATAAATTGACTATTGATAAGAATGATATGATACCTTGAAAAGGACAAAATTCACTTAATAATATAGATAATTCTGTGTGCGGTAATCTGCATTAAATTTTTCTATTTTTCGTCCAGTAAATTTACCTTCTATAACCTCTAAAAAGTATCGCTGTTCCTAATAAATAAAAGAAATGTCCTAGATTATAATCGTCCGGTAATTTTTCTCAAATTTTTTTCCTTGTAACCTCAAATTTCCGTAGTCTGCATTTACGAAAAATCTCCAATTATTTAATAGGTTGGTAAGAAGCGAAAGGGTGCAGGGAGTTTTTCTTTTACGTTTCAAAATAAAGAAAACAGTCGGTCGTTTTTGTGGAAGAATCGGGTCAGACGATCGACAAACCAACGGT
This sequence comes from Cotesia congregata, assembly GCA_905319865.3. Lineage (NCBI taxonomy): Eukaryota > Metazoa > Arthropoda > Insecta > Hymenoptera > Braconidae > Cotesia > Cotesia congregata. The sequence goes on from CAJNRD030001118.1 coordinate 10,860,522, forward strand.
TTAACGGATTCCGTCGGTAGATTCAAGAACCACCGGGTTAATGTTTCCAGCTATGAACCTTTTCCTTTTCCTTTTCCCTTTCTCCACCATTTTGTTTTATTTATTTCTTTCTAGTTCTTTATCTTTTAGCCTCCTTTTTCACCATATTTTTTATATTTTTTTTTTTTCTTACAATCCTTGTTCCTCCTTTTTCACTCCGCTTCGGTCTCTTTTCGGGCGCGCACTTAGTTTCGCCGCGCTTTCGCTACCGAGTTCTTAGACCCGTAAATCCTTTAAGTGTCTCCGCCTCGCTTTCAGACCGGTACACTCGCTTCTTCAACCTTATACGCTGCTTCAGATCTGTATCTATATATCTATACATAGACCAAGAAAGAAGCCCCTTATTCCCTCCATCCTCCACCCTCCGAAGCACTACGATTTTTCTCAGTCCTCGCTCATCTATATTTTCTATTCCCTACTTAGGAGATTAAACTGATAGTCATCTGGCGATGGGACAATCTTAGAACAACATCGTCGATGATGTAACACAAGCTTTAAATGAATTACTTAAATAATTACCGGGATATAAATAAACAACAATAATAAAACATTTGTATTATTTATTTGTGGTAATATTTATGGCATTAGATTTTTGGAGGACTGCCAAGTGGATTTATAAGAGTTTACCGAGCAAGTGCCAAGTATTTTAGTATTCGATAACATCATGGAAAGTGTTGGTTTTCCAGAAAAATAATAAACCATACGCGGCATTGTGCTAGCTACCATGGATGTGATTCAAATATCACTTCAATGCCATCCCTTCGTTACATAACAGCCCTCCCCACGCGTTATTGTCAACGCTCACAAAGCAAACTCTTCGCTCTTTACTCTTTTCACGCTTATTCCATTCTTATATCATCCCTGTAATATATTTTGTACACAGCTCGGAAATATATCAAAAGCTTTTACATCATGCCCAAATTTACGGACATACTTTCGATGAATTATTCCACCATTCTGATAAGTATAAGAAATTTCTTTAGGATACTTCTATCTTTTTTGCCGAAAGAAAAATCATTTGACGATGGAAGAATTAGCTTCTACAATAGAAAAAAGTATCCTTTCTCCTAAATTGCACGCCTCATAGCGCGAAGCGCGTGAGGTTGTGCTTTGTACTCGACTCGTCAAGGTCAAACAACTTTGTGATCTTTAAATGCCTCTATCACAACCATATTACACTTATACAATGATATAAGTAGATGTACACCGAAAAAACACTTAAATTAAACCATCTTTTACTTTCTAAAGTCATTTCATGTTGCTATTTTAAAAAAAAAACAAGTTGAAAAAAATTTTACGTGGACGTTCGGATGTCACTCCATTTTTGATGTACCAATGATTACTCCTGAACAAATTGATATTTCAAAACCGGATCTTTTTTATTAGTTTAAGAATTCGATGAACTGGGTCCGTATTTCATATCAGTGGCCTAGTTTACGTATTTTTTTTTTAATTGAATTTTTACTAAAATTCACTACGATACAACCGTACAAAGCCAAACGAACTTTTCTTATTTGTCACGTGAAAACTATGGCGCCACTTGATCCAGCTAGATTTTTTTAGACTGCGTGGGCATATGACAAGAAAAAAGGGCGCCGATATTTAAAAAAAAATAAAAAATACTCTGTAAGAATTGACCTAATTATAATTTTTTTTTTTAATCAATTACACAATTAATTTTTTTCTTAAAAAATGAATGAGCGTTATGAGGCGTGCACTTTTGGATTTTTCAAACTTTTTTTTTCTCTAGTAAGGAAAGTGGTATCCTTATGGAAAAAATACTAAAGTTTAATCCCTACAGCAATACCTATTTTTACTCTACTTGCTTTCACTCGCACTAAAATCCCATCATAAAATTGAGATTAGATAGATGTGAAGCCAATTTATTCGTAATGTGATTGGTCAAATATATCATAAGCATAAAAATATATTTTAGTTATATCGTAAATGTTTCCAGAAATTTTTTTCCGCCTACAGTAATATTCTGCATTTTTTCTGTAAGAATGCTTTGTAATCCTCTAAATTAAAATACATGAAAATCTTGAAGTTAGTCAAAGGTCGAAACTCGCAAAAAACGGGCCACGATTCATTATTGGTTAAAATTTAGGCGCGCGCATAGCGCGTTATTTAAATTTCTAGTCTAGTAGGAATTAAAACTTTTTTTCAGTATAACACATAATTCACCAAAAATAGGAAAAATTTCAATGTTTTTCCTGCACATACGTTCCAAATAAGCCTCTAACGAAAGGTATAAGAATTTGCGACAGGTAATTGATATTTCTTCACTCAACCATTTTGTTGACTGAAGGGTTTCCTGGATAAGAGACAGCATAATCCGTCGGATACAGATGGAGGTCTGAGTTCATTTCCAACAGACCCTCGTACGAGCTCTGACAGAAATGTCCCGAAAGTGCGATTATGACGAGTCGGTGAATTACGAAAAGAATACCAAGAAAACGTTGGCTAAAACGTTCGAGACACGTTCTAAGTCAGTGGAGATTAGGCTAAAAGACAGGACTTACCATCGTCGACGTGTAGCAGTGGGAGGACTTCCACAGTATCCATTGTCGTCAGGTGATCGTCTATCGATTGTGGTCCTGCAATACAGAATAGCCGTAATGAGTAAAGACAATGAGAATGAAGAATGATAAATTAGCAATTAAAAAAGTGATTTGCTGGAACGCACCACCATTCTAGCTTTTTATTCGAAATATCGAGGAGCTGACAGCCATAAAATGTTACGACTTGGTTTGTGTTATTTCTCCGCGGATCATGACACCGGAGAGTTACGTCGTTGGTTTATAGCTTTTCTACAGTGCACTCTCTGTTTTATACTGTACTCTATAGCAGAGCTCATTTCTATGGAAGTGACAAAACTCCCACACTTTTCGCTCTTTACTATTACATTAAACATATAAAAGACGTGAAAAGATCGATTTGTTGTTTAACGTCAGCATAAAATATGTAAGAGTAATGTAATACCCACGTCTAGGTGATGAGCGATGGCTCACGGGGTTGCAGTGTACATTTTTTTTTATATTAAAAACAACCCTTAGAATCTTCCAGACGATGGCGCTAAGATGGTGCAAAGGACATTATTGGCAGCATGGAATCCCGTCGAATACGCCATCAGGATTAGAGCAAGTTAACTTTAGAGCTCTCCCAAAACTTGATACCTTAACCCAGCCAATCAAACTTTCAGTTCCGGTAATCTCAACACCAAATACCCCGTTTTCACGTTACAGGTCATACGCTATATCAACAGAAAGATACTAGAGTAGTTCTGCAGGAAGCCCAATGAGCTTCAAGTGACTGTGCGGCCTTTCGACGAGTTTCCAGCAGGCTAATCCTTGAGACACTCTGGAAATCCAACAGCAAGACGCAAATGTTTGTGTTTAAATAAGCTTGGACGGTATCTTAACCGAAGACTTAAGCCCATAAATATTGTCATCTTCCACGGTAATTTATTTGTAATTTCATAACCTTAAATTAAAATTAGTCTGTATATTAAAAGTTTGTGTAAAGAAGGTAGGCAGTGGTGATGTCGCGTTGTCACTTACGGTTAATAAAATCGTCTGAGACCTAATTGGCGGTCTGCCAGCCACCAAGGTCGAGGTGTGAGTGAGCGAGTGAGTGTGCTAGGGATCCACAATGGCTCACTAAAGCAGAAGAAGATCGAGATAGAGATGGACAGTGGGTTTTTGGTAAAAGATGCATCAACCATCGCTGAGTATATAATGTGTTAGCATATAGAGTACAGAGCATAGATGAAGCTCCAAGTTAGTACACGTTTTGTCGAGGCAACCACCGCCCATGCCCATCCACTACCAGCGGGTCTTTGCCTCGTGGCGCATCCGCATTCAGTAACATGCATATGCAAATTTATTCGTGCGGCACATCAGTACCCAGTTCTAGCTAGTCCTGCTACAACCAGGAGATATAGAATAAATACACACGTACACTCTCGCAGATACTAATACCAAGAAGGAGAGAATGTGTGTGTGTGTTCGTTCCTTTATAGAGGGCTGTATGGGTGTGCTTTAGTCGCTGGCAGAAAGGGTCATAAATTAAATGATGTAAATGCTCTGTCCACCCGCCGTCTGAACCGAGACAACCCTCCGATCTCCACGCCCTCCCTTTCTATATATTTGACTAACTCTCCCCCACGTGCTCTCTAGTATCTGCTATCTTCCGCCGTTACTATCTTTCTTCTTTCTACTTGTTTCTACTCGCCGCAAACGACCACCTGACCAATTATCATTGTCCACCAAATTGTCCTTCGGGTTTTAGAAGACCAGTTTTTCCATGTTTGATGCTATTGTAATTTAATCGTTGTCTCTTGGATCTGCGATTGAATTAAGTGAGCCAATAAAACGAGTTTCTAAGGCTTCAGTATGATTCTGAGACATCAATGAGACTAAATTTGATTTTTTTGATAGGAATAGCTTTGTACTTCCTGAATGATTAGTTTTACAGCATCAACAAAGATCTAATAGAGTTAGTTATAAAGCTTCAATAGGACTATAGTATAGCATTTCAATAATTCCAAATTTGATGGATTTAATAAAACTAGTTTTGTACTTGCAAATTAGTCTTGAAGCTAGCATAAGGTTACTGTTAAAGCTCTAGAAAGGATTAGTCTTAAACATTTAATAAGACCAAATTTAAAAACCAATAGTTCTGTATCCTAAAGCTTGATAGGAATATATCAGATGGTTTTGATAGTCCTAGTTATGAGGTATTGTCTAAGGGTTAGTCTTAAAGTTCCAATAAGATTAGGTGTGTAGCTTTTATAGGACTAAACACTGAAGTTTCAACAGAACTAAATTCCATAGCTTTGTAAGACTAGATTCGATGAAGTTATGTAGTTGCATTAGAACTAGTCTTAACGCTACAATAAGGCTGTTCTTGAAGTTCAGATAGAATTCTGATACTTTTCAACAGGACTAGCTTCAAAAACTTCAATGAAACTAAGTTTCTTAAGCTTGATAGGACTAGATCTGATGGTTTTGATCAGACTAGTTTTGAAGTAGCAAAAGAACAAGTCTTACTTCAATAGGATTATTTTTTATCTAAACATTTATTTTTAACTGCAACAGGATTAGTGTTGTTACACTTATCTCTACCCAATATTTAAGCAACATTTTTGCAGCTTTACAACCAGACTTTCACTTTGTCTTCTGACAAAGCTGTTAATTATAAGTCATGTACCCTTCAACACAGCACCAATCGTAAGAGTAACTTGAGAGAATCGTCGCCGTCGGAGCCGGAAATAAAGGGCGGCAAAATCGATAGTGTGTGTATATTTTTATCAAGCATAAACCACGGATAATAGTAATAAATATCTCGTTCGGATTTAACAGTGTCCGAGTTCCATCCGTCGACAAAGGGGGAGAAAGAGTTGGGAGCATGTATTCGATGGGGTCATGGAAATTCCGGACACGATCCCGACCCTAGTTCTGGACATCTCTCTTTCGTTATCGCGCGCTTTTGCTCGATATTCACTGGGGGTTGGGGCAACCCTGTAGCTTGTGTGTGAGTGTGTGTGTGTTAGCCGGTGGATGTGGGGATGGAAAAACCGAGTTCGGGATCTGGTGTACTCTTGGTTTATACTATATACTGGGCAGTTGTATAGCGAACGCATATAACCAATGAAAATGTATCGACCATAAATTACGTCTGTCGAACACGCGGGCTACGCTAACGGCAAACTCCCACTGGCGGCTAGTGTCCATCCGAGGATAAAATCTACTTGACCCCGTTTTCTCGTCAAGTACATATCAAGTGTATCATGGTGGATGTCCACCTGAAATGGTTACTAAATTTACTGGTAACCATTTTTACTTCACTAAATTATACGCTGAATAAAAAGTATCTTTTCTCCAGTAAAAAAAACTGATATTTTGGTACGAAAAATATCAAAATTCAATTCCCGCAGCAATATCTATTTTTACTCTACCAAAACTTGCATTCACTCTTATCAAAATACCTAAATTAAAATAAAAGAAACTTAACTTCACGACAATTGACACAAATATATCTTCGAACAATCACCCTCGATTTTATTGTTTTATCAATCAACTCAAACCAATCCCAGATATTAATTGATAAATATTAACCAACACTTTGATAACTCTGTACAGACACATTTTGTACAGGCTCACTTTGTATTGATTTATAAATTTTTTCTTAAGCGGTTTTTGACCAGTTTTAACTCCAAACAATAGTTATCGTTACAGTTCATGGTAGTTATTTATTTTAAAAAAGTTTTACCAGCAAATAATGTTTTCGTTTTCTCGAAATTTCCCTTGAGTCGTGAAGCTTCTCGGACAAAGCGAGAGTGCCAAGAGATAACTTTTAAAGAAAATGTAAAATCCCGAGTTGAGTAGAATGCTATCCAATAGAGCAAGTACGAAAATAAAAAAACAACGAACTGGTAAGTTCATTCCAATGTAGAAGAGGTTTAAAAGGAAAAGAACCCGGTATTGCAGCAACGTGATACTTACTTGATCGAAGGAACTTTAGAAACTTATTGGCTTGGTATTTAGAATAATTCTGCAAACCCAAGTATAGAAGGGGTTAAATTAATGCTCTGAACCGAGAAATGCAAAATAATCTAGTTTAGGATGAAAAATGAGTTAGCTGTCTTTGCGGCATTATTTTCCCTTGTAAAACGGGAAATCGATTGGATATTGCCGAGCGACGTATTCGCCAGGGAAATTCCGAACAGTAGATTCGCTGACGTAAGCGGAACAAACCCTTTTTTATCTTCCTTTATCTGGTGGATGTGCAGAATGACGGACAGCCAGTGGTCCATCAGTTACTCAAAGAAGAACCTGCTTACTGAGCGAATTCTCACTATTCTCTTGACCCTAAATCCAAGATTTGGTGACCAACCGCAACAATAATCGATGATTTAATTTTTGAATTCACTCATTATTTATGATCGGCTACAAAATGGCGGGCAAATTATATATTACAGCGTTGGGGCAAAAAATGGTGAATAAGTAGCGGACATTTGAAAGAAGAGCAAGGATAAAACACCGAGGTTGCCGCAATTAAATATGCAAAGTATCCCCGACCAAATGGAAGAGCAGAGCGGCAACATCTGGGTGGAAATCCTCCAGTTTCCCTCAACCCTTACTCTTTATCAGACAGATGCCTTAAATCCCGGTCTTCTTTGCTAGATGTCGACCTAATCAAACACTTATTAATGATGCATACTGCCATTATTCTCCGAAAAATTCTTGAAAGCACCTTTTTTTCACTTTTAAATCTCCTATAGTGAGACAAGTTGTGGTCGCATACCATGCGCCACTTATCGGATTTTTTTGGAACTATTTGTTGAAAAAACTATAAATGGCCATAAAAGTTCAACCTTTTGGTCAGAAATAGATTTTAAACGAAGGATTCAAAGTTGCTGAGACGATTAAACACCGAATGGGAGGATCCCGGAATGATTGGCTACAAGGGACACCCTGTCGAAAACTGTTCGCCGATTCTGTTGACTCTCAAACAAACTGGCCTCTATTGACCGGGTTGCTGAAAATACATCGACTGTTTAGTGCTCTGAGAATAAGACCAGAAAGAAGAGAAGAAAACCAATGACAATGGGTAATTATTATAAACCAGATAATTAAAAAGTAACGTTGATGTTAATTTCAAGCACCTGTCGTCGGTGAATTATTTAAGCGCGTTGCTCGGCGATTACTCAACTGCCCGGAATTTAAATTCACTAAATCACATTCACCTGTCTTCAATGCACTATATCCGTCTTGTGCTTTAGAGATTTCTCGTTAGCGTCTAGACTTAACTCAGTCGTTAGCTGCTTAGTGGGTTCCAAAATAAAAAGCTCGAGAGTTTTGGACCTGGTGCTATCACTGTTAGTGATTTAGGCCAGCCGTAGACACAACACTCACATTAAGCTCCAGCTTTGTAAAACCGTTGAATGTTGAGCATAAATGATGATATACACGTTTAATATATGGCTGGGAGGGCTGGAGAGTATTTGCCAGGAAGTTGATCCCCCTGGTGGTGATGGGTGTGTTGTGTATTCCACTAGGTTATATTATATCTATCCTTGGTGGATTGTTGCGGCGAGAGGGAGCCGAGAACCCGCGAATTGTACCAGCAGAAAGACCTTCGGCGTCTCTTTCTGGTCTCCTTCCTTCAAATTGTTTTGCCTGAGGCAAGGCACCGTGGTTTGAATATTGAAATACTCGGTTTTTCTTCACTAGCGCTGTAGATATTGCTGGTAATACTCCGGTCTGTGCCATATTTTCCTGGTAGTTGGTAAGGGGTAAAGTTACAACATCTGCATGAGAAATCCATTGCGATAATCTGGTTAAATACAAATTTCTCTGATGCATATCGTGCAGATACATAAAATCAAGTACCCAGAGAGACTAGATTACACTCTAGGGACACACTAAAACTTTTGTACTCGAGAAAACCTGTGTACCGTTTTTTCTTTTTTTTTTTTTTTTTTTTTTGTTTAAACAACATTTGTTGGCAACGGGAATTTGAAAGAGTACAACGGAACGCTAAAATACTTATTTTTATGTGATACCCGCCTTGTGCTTCAGCTTTTTTAAAAATAGAGAAAAGAGCCTTCGATTCACACATATTATTATTACAGAGATGGTAATCTCGGTGGCGTTAAATTTATTCATAGCATCCGCTAATCTTATTATGGAATTTTATACCTCACAAGCATCCCTGGCTCTGGGAATAAAATGTATCTGCTTTACGTTTAATTAAATAACTGTCTCAACTCTTTACTTGTTAATTAACTACCAGAGGTACACTCAAAAAAACTACTTGGTTCAAAGAAATATTTTATCAAATTTGACTCTTCCAATTTTGAAATATTGTGTTGCTTAAAAAGAGCCTAAAATTCCTAAAATGGTTTGCCCTGCAGGTCTTTTGTTATTTCAGAGGCTTCAACGCTTGAAAGTTTACTAATTAGATAGTTTTTTAGCTCAAAAATCTTCAAATTGTTTCAGAGAGCGCATTGCAGAATATTTATAAACTGCGATATCTTTTGAACGCATCATTCAATTTTGGTTTTTTTGACGGCATTCCAGTTTTTCAATCCATAAAATTGTATAGTTGGTTTTATGTTGATTGGTCCACAATTTTAAAAGTTATCTCAAAAAAATGTAAAAAAATTTTTCCCAAATCTCGGTTCCTACCATCAAATCTGTCGGAATAATAAAATAAATTAAAAAAATAAACTTACAAAGTGGCTGAAGGTGTGACGGTGCATTAGGATCTGTATCTGAACATTCGACGGATGCCTGCAACAGAAATTTAGGTGTAAAGCAAGCAATATGTCTGGATTACGAGCGTGTTGATATATATTTATACGAATTTTAATACAAATCCGTAAAGCACAAGCAATACGGTTTGACAATAAATAAAGATGGAAAAAAGGGGACTATAAAAATAAATCAATAAAATTCCGTTTCGTTTTTTAACCGATAAATATTGCGTTGACGAATATAATACAAAAGAAAGAGCAAGAGGAAACGGAAGGGGCTTAGTAGCGAAAGCAAATCGAATGGTCTGTGCCATAAAAATAGTGGATTTTCGAAATGTCATAGTACGCCTGCGGGAATTCGTGTTTTCGTTGTATCTCGATGATAGTACTAGCGAAAGCTCGTGTATTGAGGCTGCTCATAGAAAGGAACCAGAGAAGAGAAAGAGGAGGAAAAGAGGGTTGAGGTGGGTGGAAGAGGGTGGAAGAGGAACAAAGTGCGTTCCCAATTTTGCTACAAAGCGCTTCAAGCAATTCAAGTGACGGTGGTAGCACACTGCGCGGCGTTTCACCCGTTTCTCGATTGCTATTCCTCCCTCACTCCTCCACTTTCGTCTCATCCAATTCATATAGACGTCGTATTTATATTATACGCTGGCTTGGCGAAATTTCACAGTGAATGTCAATTCAGCGAAACTGGACTCGAGCAAATACAGAACATATAATTATCTAAATTTATGTGCTACCGTTTTTATTTATATTTCAAAGATAAATATTCTGGATGTTCCTATTGCGTTTAAACTATCAAATTAATCCTATAGCTATCAGAGATGCAGTCTTGTAACTACAATTACTAGAATTGCTTCTAAATTAATCCTCCAGATACCACAGAGGTAGTTTTGATAACGTTTGTAGCTGCTGTTAAATTAGTCCGCTTGGTGCTAATTAGTTTTAGTTTTGACGCTACTTATTAGTTTACAATCCTTTTGTCCTTGTAACTAAAATAGAATCAGGTCTCCATGTTATGTAGTAGTTCTGTAGTTTTGTAGTTTTGCAAATTCCTAGGATAAAACTACAACAGTAGCCTTACTGCGATACAATTAGCCACAAAACTACAATCTAACTACATTTCTGCCACAAAAGTCTTCCAACCATCGTCATTAATGTAGTTGCTTCGTCAAATCTTGTAGCTTCACTACTGCAATTAGTCCTGCAGCATGTATACTAGTTTTGTAGCGGCGATTGTAGTTTATAAAACTACAATTTCAATCTGTTCAATTTTATAGCATAAGTAGAATTAATGCCCTACTCTCTGGTTTGTAGTTGCAATAAAAGATGTTTATAGAACTACCGTTGCGAAATAGTAGTTGTCCACCTATTTTTATCAATATCACACATTCCGGTAGTTTTAGCTTTACAGCAGTAGAATCAGTCTCCAAACTACAATAGGACTACTAAAGCAACTAGAATCTACATTGCTTCTACAAAAGTAGTCTTCCAATTATCATCACTAGTGTAGTTGTTGCGAGTAGTTGCTTCATAGGTTCTAATCTGGTAACCTAAACTTCTATTAGTCCTGCAGCTTTAATGTATCCACTTGTAGACGCAACAGTAGTTTGTAAAACTACAACTTCAATATGCTCTTTCTAATTTCTAGTTTTTCAACAAGGTAGTTTTGCAACTACAATAGAACTACTTCTATCGTTATAATAGACTCATTCATAAAGCTCTGGTAGTTTTAGCCTTTCTCCAATGAAATCACAACTAAAACTACAATATGATCTATAGGAATTGGGTAGTTGTAAAAGTCAGTAGCTCAAGCCCAATTCTGTAGCTATATTCCACCAAATTATTTCTGCAATCATAGATCACATCTTAATCAGAGGAAATTTTTTGCAAACTATCAAATTCGTGAGGTCCCAGGAGATAGCCGTCTACTTGAGAAGCAGGTGGAAAGCTAGCAAGAAAGTTAGATCGGGACAGAATCGTACAAGTAAATAACAAGGAGCAGAGACATGGACAGACTACTAGACTGTTACTCGGAGGTGTGCGTCGCCGAGAGGCGGACGAGTAAGACGGGGCCACGGGGTTGTAATTAAAACCGGTCGGTATTTACTCGGGGGTAATGAAGGGGCAAACACACAGTTTGTCTCCGTTAGCTGTATCCACGGTCTGACCTGCCCGACCTACCTACTTTATCCAGCACCTCGATCCCGGCATCCCCATCGCCCACGGTGTATGTACAGTAAATAGCTGACTCCCACGGATACACCAGAGACGTCGAGCTTATACCAAGTACACCTGCTTCCGGCTAACTACCGCCTGACTATCAACTAACATTTCAAACTCATACACGCCACCCATCACCCATCGCCCATCTTGTTTTATCCACTCCGCCGCTCTGCAAATACTCCCTTGTTATAATTGTTGTTGTCTTCCCAAACATTTTTCCCAAACAAAACAACATAATATTGGATCCTTGTTGAAATTTTACTTTTCCACCTCGAATTCAGAAATTTTCAAGAGCCAATTTCGCCATTCGGCCTTGTTCTCTTTCTTCCCTTAGTTTTCGTCTGGCTCGAATCCTTGGTTCTTATATTCCTCGGGTTTTTTTTACTCCTTACTCTTTTTGCTTTGCCGAGCTCAAGTCCGAGGAAAAACTACGGAGCTAAGTCAAGGGGTACTCGGTGACTAGGGATTTATCGTTAAAACTTTTCCGTCTTGAGTAGAGAAAATGTTCGAGTGCCGTGAGCTCTGTGACCTTTTCGAGCGTATTTCGTTTGCGTAAATCTCATTTCTAATCTTCAGCCTGTCTTATTTTTATGAGACAAACTTTTCACGATGGGTGATATTCTTTAATTTTTTATAAATCATCACCAAGGCTGTTTGGTAATCAGTTTAGGTTAATGTTGAGAACATTTGGGCTAAAAAAAAGTTTTTTCTTTTCAAAGTAATTATTGTATACTTAGCGAAAAAATTAGGGAAGCAAAAAAATTTCACAATTTTTCGGTGAAGAAATTTAACCATCATTTAAATAAAATTTTTTAGTCATATTAAATGAATGCAGCTCTCTATAATAATTAACCCAAAATCTTGTTGATGAAATTAAATATTCGTTATTTAATTTTATGCTTTTAATTGTGAAAAATTTACCTTCGGCTTCGGAGTGCGGTGGAATGTCATTGTTTTATACAGTACTTGAAGTTGGAAGTAGAAATATTTTTCTCCGTCCATCCAGCTGCCACTTGAACCCGGTAAAAAGTTAAAAACAACAATATTTTTCTCAAGAGTACATTCAAACGCAATGTTGTCTGTTAAGTGCGATAAGAATATTGTCGGATAAAGAATCAGTAATAGTTTTGTCCGTAAAAAAGCAATAAAAAAAGACTGACCACTCAAGACAATACACCGTCTGGGTTTATCACGGTTTTTCAACTTCATTTTTCTCCCGAAACTTTTCCTCTAGCTTTCTCCCTTACGCGACATTTGTTACTTTTTTCAGGCGGCATCTAGCGAGCCTTTTTCTGAGCTTACATAATTCTCGGGAATAATTATTTGTTTTTAGCGGGAATTGAATAAATTTGATATGTCTCGGGTTATACAGAATAGTAAGCGAAAACGACAGGGAACAATTGGACGTAAGCCATCGTCTTGAGTGACAGCGCAGATGTGGCAAAAATATTCACAATTACGTGTCCGTTCGCTTGCTCACTCGCTCACTCGACAACCCGTGAATAATAGATGCTTTTCCTTGCCTCTTGCTCGTCGTGTAAATCGTGACAATTCCCTTCTTTTTATTTTTCTTCATCATCATCATCATCATCATCATCATCATCATCATCATCTTGCTCCTATTATTCTTATTCTTGTTCATCTTTTTATGTCTTCTTCATCTTGGACTTCTTCCGTATGATGCCCCGCAATCGCAACTACTCTTGACGTTCCGGGAAATTCGAACCGGCCTATACCGACAAATTGGCACAAGGTTTTTCGACGCCATTTTTCATCTCATTTTTCAATTTTAGCTTACGTTCAACCGAGAACTCGTTTTTTAGAGTATTATCTCACTGGGTAATTATCCATCACTTTGTGTCGATTCGGTTCTTGGTAGAATTTATAGAAATCACTAAATATAGGATGTGCTTACTATTCACACACTGAAAAAAAAAAAGTAGTTTTCTTCCCAGAAAATAAAGCATTAAGAGTATTTTTACAGAATAAATGCATATTGTTACTACAAAGAAACTAATATAATCCTTATATAAATACTAACTTTAATACCTAAAAAATTTATCCAACATTGTTTGCTGAAAAAACTTTTTTAAAATAAATAACTACTATGAACTGTAACAATAACTATTGTTTGGAGTTAAGACTGGTCAACAACCGCTTGAGAAAAAATTTATAAATCAATACAACGTATTGTTGAGCCAGTATTTTTATCACAAGGAAACTGAAACAATCTGCACAGAAATACCAATTTTAAGCCCAAAATTACTCCAACAGCCAGCCGAAAAAAATGTAATTATAATTAAACAAAACAATATTAAACTATAATTTTTAATACGCAACTTTCTTTAAGGTAGATGGGGAGATTAAAAAATAAATAGAGTTGAAATATTTATTTTCTTAAAAGTTATCATGTTTGTCTCGTGATAAATATTCGAAAATATACAGAATAAGCCATGAAAACCATTTTTTTTATGCACTGAGCAAATAGTATTTTCTCTTCGAGAATACAAAGTATTAAGCGAAAATTTTTACAGAAAAAATATGTATTTTTATTGTAAGAAAACTGGAATAATACAACAATAACAAATTTTATACCCACGAAAAATACTCCATGCTATTAATATTATACCAAAAGTAATAGTCAAGACATAATTTTCCCCATTTTTGTCTTCTATTGGTAATTGTTATCTAAAGAGCATTCTTTTGTTTACCAATTGTTAAAAGTTAAACGAAATGTGTCTCTACACAGTTATCAAAGTGTTGGTTAATATTCATCAATTAATATCTGGAATTGTTTGAAGTTGATTGATAAAAAATAAAATAGAGGGTGTATCAATTGTCGTCAGGTTAGATTTCCTTTATTTTAATTTAGATATTTTGGTATGAGTGAAAGCAAAGTTTTGGTAGAGTAAAAATAGGTGTTGCTGTAGAGGACTAAACTTTAGTATTTTTCCCAGAAGAATACCACTTCCTTTACTAGGAAGAAAAATACTTTTTTTCATTGTGATAGCTCATCGAAATTCTTCCAGTGTTCACCTCTTTTTTTCTGTCACCCTCCAGTTAGGAGAGGAAGACATCAACAACTTTAACCGACGCACGTAAATTATCTCAGGCTCTGAATAATAACCCAGTATTTGAATTTTGGATTTAGAGATAAAAGTTATTTTTTATGGATTATAATTTAAGATTTTAGAGTCTTGAAAATCATTGATCTACTACTGACAAAATAAATGGTAATGTCCCTATTTTTTACGGGAATTTACATTGTTTTCCGTTTCGCTTCTGTCGTTTATAACACTAAGATGAAGATAAATTAACATGAAAGCGGTCTAAAGATTACAAACACGATAAATGACTTTCTAACCTTCTATCTTTTGCTCTATCGGGTTATATGAGAGCTTTTTGAAGCAGAAAAGTTTATGAAACCGGTGTTTCCGCTGCATGCCAACAACCAATTCGAGTAATGCAAAAAATAGTGCCTACACAGAAAAAAAAGTCATCTTGACTCGAGAAAATCATTTTCTTCAAAATTTACTTCTTGTTTCAAGTTCTTGTTTATTCTTGAACTAATAATGTCATATACTTATCCCAAGTAAATCTTTCTCTTGGTTTGGAAAGTAGCGCCAACGTTGGTGACGTGATTTTTTGGAACTAAACCGAGATTTTTTTAATAAAGAATTAAATTTAAAAAAAAAAATATTATGCATGATTTTTATTTTTTGTGTTCATTTAATTAGACATTTTTGATTAATTTTTAACTTGCTGATTTCCCATTATATTACTGATTTACAGTTAAGTGTGTAGTGACGAAAATATTTGTATATACAAGTATTTGCTCGACTCATACAAAGTACACGGTTAGAAATTTGTTGCGTTAATAACTCAATAACTATAAGTGATATCGACAATCAGAAAAAAGATCCTTAAAGAGGAGGAAATTTCTGAAAAAAAGTCTCGACTCCCGGAACTCTAGCTCCATAAACAATAATTTTTATTTAATGTTGAAAATGGGTTTCCGCGCGGCTGCTGTCCTACTCGGGCCTCGATGCACCCGTGTGTACTTCAAGCAAGTTCAAAAACTAAGAGAATGATTTACTTGGATTAAGAGGTTTTTTTCTTCACTTAAGTTGGTACGCATGTTGGAACTAGGGAATATTTGCTTAAACCAAGATTGACCAAAACAAGAAAAAAATTTACTTAACTCAAGAATATATATTATCTTCAGTTAAATATACTTGGATCAAGTAAATATTACTTGACTCAAGATGACTTTTTTTTCTGTGTACGTAAATAAAAACAGGTATGGATGTGGAAAAATCTGGGGAGGTGAATCAAACTCCCATTTAAAACCCAGATGCTGGAACTTTCGGACGTGGGGAGATTGCTAACGCAGAGTTTATAAAATATTTAGTCTGAAGAAACTTTCGGATTAATTTAATAGAGTTTGTTTTTTAAATTCAATTGAAAAAAAATTCGAAGCGGTTCTCCAGCTTCGTCGCAATGTCGATTAATGATAATTAAAATTATAATGCGTTATTATGAATGTTCGAGCTTAAATTCGAGGGAAAATATCACACTGATAAAAGGATTTAGAACAGAGTACTAAACTAATTTAGTAACAAAATTTTTATTCATTTATTTGGGAGAGACAATTATTTTATACCCATCAATATTATTTGTTACAGTTTAATAAATGACTTCTTTATATGAACAAAGCTTTATTACATGGGAATAATTAATTATTTCCACCAAATAATATTTAGTAACAAGTACTAAATATTTCTTTGGTAAGTATTGTCAGTAGATGGCAATGCTTTAATTTTAATGTTTATGTGATACATAACCTATTCACTGACTCAAATTATTTTATTCAGCTCGATTTTGGGAGATTTATCAAACCTTTGAAGACACACATACTCCCAATAAATGACTTCTATTTATGTCTTTTCTCAGTGGAATTTAGTTTAGATTTTTCAATTCGTCTATTATTGATATGTTAAAAACTTGTTTAATTTTATAAATGTATCAAACAAAAAAATATAATTTAATGAGATTCTATTCTTTATAATACCTTATATTTTTAAGTTCAAATGTTAGGTTTGACGCTAAAATAAGTTAAAAAATTAATTTTTTTGATACCAATAAACGATTTATTGAGCTTATTGAGTACAAATAAAACATTTGGCTCTCAGCTACTGAAAGTATTACCGTGGATGGATTTGACGAAAATTCCTGGCTTAAGCTAATAACGTGGTGTCGTTGTCTCTCAGCAGTGTGATACTATTTGCAGCTCATCAGTTAATGTAAAAATTTGCCATCTAAATGCGCAGGCACTAGTTCTACGTATTGATGAGTTTTGTGATCACTTTCGAGTTTTGTACTATGACATTATGGCTGTTTCTGAATCAAGTGTTGTTGATGCTGAACAAAATATTGTTATTATGAGTGTCTTGAATATAAATATGTTAACTAATACTAACTTGTCTACTTTTGTAACTTATATAATCTATGCATTGTTCCATTTAGTGCTACACATCATACTGCTAGATGAATAACTGTAATTAGTAAAATATTCAAATTACGAAATGTTCAAATTCATATTCTTTCTTTTCTTCTGTTTTATGAACTTAAGTCATTAGATAATAATTTGGATAGACTTTGTTTAGAGATAACGTTACTTTTCTTATTTCTTATTTTTACTGTCTTATTATTTTATATCCATTACTGTTTAACTAATTTTATTATTACTATGTATTCATTTCTATGTACGGGCCTTAGAGAGCTAAGGCTTCAGGGTCTAAAAAATTTGGTAAATAAATAAATGAATAAATTTGTTAAATACTACTAAATATTTATTTGGTGGAACTAAATAGGCTTTAATAAATGATTTAGTACCTATTACTAAATATTTGGTAATGAAAGGTTTGTTACTAAATCATTTAGTATCTGTTAATAAATTTTATTAAATAGAACTAAATCCTTCTATCAGTGCAGAGAAACGGAAAAATCATAAGAAACCTTTTTTGTAGAGATGATTTCCTACAAGTTTTGTTTGAATTTTTTGTTTGTATCTCTGAAAGCTTCTTCACAATGTAACATTAAAAATTACCTTTTTACAAAACCGCGGATAATAACCACAACAACCCAAAAACAGCAGCAATATTAACGAGTTTTGCGTTGAATTCGGTAGAGTTTTTCAAACCGGGATTAAACTTCGGTCCCCAACGTAAACCGAAGATAGAGGTAAGGTGTCCGCTGGGGCGGTTTGTATCTGGTTTGGGTATAAATGCACCTGGTTGCTGGTTGCCGAATTAAAAAGTTTGGCCTGATAAATTATTAGCATGGTGCCGAGGAAATTTGTCGCAGAAACAGCAACATTAATGCCTGCACTAGTGACTAAACTGTCGTTTCTCAAGCAGGCGAGCTGTCTGTCCAGCTGTCTGTTGCCTGCCGCGCTTGGCAGTTACCGACCGCTACTACTTATACGTGTCTGACACCCTGCTTAGTCGTACCACTAACAATGCCGAGGTGCTTATTGGATATATAAATACAAATATTTATCTTCCGTTTATTAAACGCGCTCCTTTTTAATTAATTACACTCAGTTAGCTTCTTCTTACAGATCCCACAATTGTCATAGTCAATTAATGGAATACAATTCAAGTGCTGTGACAAGTTTTGCGTGAATAAACTTTTATATTTCAGTTTCAAGTTTCTATTTAATAATTCAAAATTTTTTCATCAGGCAGTAAACATCATAAAAGTCCAAATTTTGGCTGAAATATCACAGATACGAAAAAAAAGATCTCACTTTTTTTTTAGAGCTTAAGATTTCCTATAAAATAGTACCCGTATGTTTTTTTTTTTTTTGTATTTTTGATCCTACAGCCAAAATTTGGGTTCCAAGTTCCCAAATAAAAAATTAAATTATTATACCAGGCTGTGAGTATTATAAAAATCAAAATTCTGGCTAAAGGATCAAAAATATAACTAGATTTCTTGTTTGAATATTGACAAAAACACTATTTAAATAATAGGAATTGTAATATATAAAAGTTATTTAACGATAAAGCTAAAAATTATTTTTTTTTTATTTTTCTAACTATGAAATAAATTGAAACAAATATTATCAAAAGGCAACGAATAGTAGCTCAAATTGAAGATAATTATGTGAATTTTTAAATAAATTTGATAGATTTAAGCTATCTTTCACCGCTTAAAAATTATTTGAAGAAAAAAGGCTGAAATACGTTTATTGAAAAATTGTTGAAAATTTTCAAAATCGCGGATTTGAAAAAATCATCAAAACTAGACAAATGATAGTTTAAATTGAAGGTAATTAAATGAAGTTTATGATAAATTTGATAGATTTTATCGATCTTTTACATCTGGAAAATTATTTTCACAAAATATACAAAATCCAAAATTTTTTGAAAAGGAAAAAAATTTTCAAACACCCACAACTCGTAAACTAACCAGCCGACTTTGCACATCTTCGAACTTGATCTTGGTATTGATCCACAGAATGAGCCCACAAAATTTCATAAAGATCGGTTGAGAATTGTGGGCGCAATCCTGCTAACATGGCGCGTTATATCACATATTTATATATAAACTTTTGAGCCAATGCCATTTTCCGACATTACTCGATGAAATGAAACATATTATGACAAAATTTTCTTAATATTACGACATGAGACCGGCTACAATAGATAGATTTCTAAAGAAATCTACCTAAAAACTATCTCAGTAATTTTTTGTACAGCTTGAAGTGTCTAGATGTTTATTTTGAATTTTTAATATTGAACCCAGAATTTAACTTCTTTTGAATGGATAAAGAATTTAATTGAAACCACAAATTTTCCATAAATCCACGACTTTCTTTGAACTATCCATCACAAAATGCATGCTTGAGGCTCGTAATATCCAGACTATCCAAAGTTCCGGCTATATTTTACGATATTTTCCCTTTGCAAATGAAATATTGTAAACAGACATGAATAAATATACAACATTTGAAAGCAAGCCCTGTGGGCATTATCCATAGACATGTATGGGTAATAATATCTCTTGGCATAAAATCTGCAGTAGAACATGAACCACGTATAGATCGTTAGCAATGTCGCGGCATGGACACGGTTGTTGTAGGTAAACGCGTTTGGTTTACGCGCTCATCGAATGCATAATATCACCGGAACCGAGAGGAACATCCATCCTATCCCGGTGATGCTGAACCGCGACATGCCGTATATATAACCGGTAAATACTGAACATCTACATCTACTGGTTTCGATGGCTGAATAACGTAACGCATCGATGTATACTCAATGTCACTTGTACGGTTGAACGATAGGCTATCTGCTACCTCATGTATGAATCCTGAAGTTTATTTAGATTTAAACTCCGCTTGTTATACTGACAAAAAAAGTATTTTTTCCCATAGAATACAAAGTTAGAGCGAGTATTCTTACAGAAAAAATATAAATTTTTACTGTTACGAAACTGATATAGTCCCTATAGAAATTCCATCTTTAATGTCCCAAAAATGTCTCCAACCAGCCGAAAAAAATTAATTCCAATTAAACGGAACAATATTAAGCTGCAATTTTTTAATACGTAACTTTCTTTGAGGTAGATAGAGATGAAAAAATAAATGAAGTTAAAAAATTTATTTTTTTAGAAGTTATCGTGTTTTTCTCTTGTTAAATACCCAAAAATACACGTAAAAAAGCTAAATTACATGATTAATAGTAATAAGTGTCGCTTTGCATAAAAAACTAAAAAAATTGCAGTTTAAAATAACATTTTTATAAATTCAAACTTTGAATGTTAATTTTCAGAGCTTTCAATGTAATATTTATATTTTACACTGTAATTCTTACAAAATCTCTAATAATTACAATCTAAAACTGTAATTTTTCCAGTTTTTTATATAAAGCGCCAAGTCACATTATATAATAAAATTTTTCTTTTTTTTCCGTGTATGCAGCATAAGTCATTGAAATGATTTTTTTCATGCACTGAGCAAATAGTATTTTTCTTCTTAGAATACAAAGTATTGAGAGAGTATTCTTATAAAAAGACGAAAGATAATTTTTTTTTAATTTAAAACTTTTTTCAAACTAACAAAAAAAAATTATTTTTTAATCTGAATATTTTTCTCTGCATGATAAAAATAATTTCTTTTTATACTGTCAACAAAACTCTTTTTGAAAATTAAAATTGTTTTTTCAATATTTGTAAAAAAATTTTTTCAAAATTTAAATTTGTTATTACTAGATTTAACGTGCACGTCTAAATGTTAGTATGGAATTCTATATATTTTCATGCATATGATCTATTTGATCAATCACATTACGAATAAATTGGCTTCACATATATTTCATCTCAATATTATGTTGGGAATCTCTTATTATGGATATACGCGGGGATATGACATTAAAAAATCTAATTTTCTAAAAAAATAATCAATAAATCAACTTTGTGGCCTCAAAACTTTGGAGAGAATGCAAAAACAATTAAATATGTATATAATGATCATTAGAAATCAATTTATCAAGAGCAAAAAATATATTTGTGTCAATTATCTTGATATTAGGTTTACTTTATATTAATTTAGGTATTTTGATAAGAGTGAAAATAAATATCGCTTTAAGGATTAAAACTTTAATATTTTTCTTACAAAAATACCATTTTTTTACTGGATAAAAAAATTTAGAAAGAAGAATACTTATTTTTCAGTGTACATAAATAATTGTTTTTTCCTGTTAACGCAAAACACGCGATCCTGGTGGTTTGAAAAACAATTTTTGTTTAAAGACTAGACGGTTAACTTTTTCCAACTCTGAGGAATCGAGTCGGAAATTGACTTGAGAAAAATATCATCGAGGTTAAGAAAACTCGATAACATTTTTATTATTTTTCTTTTCTTCCCGTTAGCGTTCTGTTCCACTGTCTGCCGCAGCTCTCTCGCTTCCGGCCAGGAAATTGATTTATACCTGGCATACTGCGATTTGTATTTTAAAAGTATCGCTAAAATGTATACGCGTTATTCTGGACACGTTTTTTTTTTCATTTTTACCCCTAAATTAAAAGCCTCACAATGTGAATTCAACTGTTGTTATTACTATTATTATTATTAATTGTTGAGACCTGTCCCTTTTTTATTAACACGATTACTTTATGTGACGTCAGCAATTCCACGTATCACATATTCTGAAATCAATTGGAAAGCTTGTAACGTGCTGGGAAGAGAATTGTGCCAATATAACATGAGTTAGAGCACTAGTCCTGTATATCAATTCAACTCTGATCTACACATTTGGTTAAGCGACACAGACGTATTTTCTCTCCAACAGACTCGTCGTGTCCATTTATCCGTCAGTCTGTCACTTTTTCGAAAACTCGCTTTGAATTATTATGGGTAATTATAATTGAAATTCTGGTTAAAACATCAAAAATACAAAAGAAATATCTTAGTAATTTTTTGTATTTTGTGGACTGATAGAAGGATTTAGTATAGAGTACTAAACTAATTTAGTAACAAAATTTTTATTTATTTATTTAAGAGAAACGAATATTTTGTACCTATCAATATTATTTGTTGCAGTTTAATAAATGATTTCTTTTTATGAACAAAGCTCATATTGAATAAAATTATTTTGATTTATTTCAAGTTAAAAAGTTAGCTTTCACGCTAAAATTAGTTAAAAAATTAATTTTCTTTGATACCAATAAACGATTTGAGTACCAATAAAATATTGCATGCCTTAAGCGCGAAGCGCGCAGGTATGCTCTACTCTCGCCTAAAAATCGTGATTTTCATAATTTAAACGAAAAAAATTATGGATAAAAAGCATATTGAAATAAATAATAGTAACTATAGAACACATTAAAAAAATTTTCTTATCGATTAAATAAGATTTCTCAGAAAAAACTCGTTTTTCTGATGAATTAAATAAATAAGAGCGTGGTATTCACGGCAGCTATGGGCTTGACAACACCACAACTTTGTCAAAAATCACTTTCATGATTTAATTTTTTTTCTGTTTTATTCCTGAGGAAGTTTATCAAAACCCTTGTGAAACTTGCGTGTCAAAATAATTCCGTTTCGATACAGTTAATTTTTTTCGATTGCCAGTTCGGTGACTTTTTCTGCGATTTCGGCAGCCATATGTATTATTTTTCATAAACAGAATTGAAATAACTATAAACAAGCAGAAACTATACATACATGCTGGTATAATTACTAACTGTTTTATCATCTGGTAAAATTTTTCTTTAGTTCGACCTACAGAGGGCATAATACTACTCGCGGGAAAATTCAAATTAAAAACGAATAATTTTTGTTATGATCTAAATATTTTATGTATGACATGAGCGCTTAAGGCATGCTCATTTGGATTTTCCAAACTTTTTTGTTAAATACTACTAAATATTTATTTGGTGGAACTAAATGGGCTTTAATAAATGATTTAGTACTTATTACTAAATATTTGGTAATGAAAGGTGTGTTACTAAATCATGTAGTATCTGTTACTGAATCTTATTAAATAGAACTAAATCCTTCCATTAGTGTGCTCTAAAAAAACTGAGATATTTTATTTATATCTATGATATTTCAACCAGAGTTTTATTTTATTAATTCAATAACCTTAAAAAAATAATTAGGAAAACGGTTGACCCTAAAGGCCATCCCTGCAACTTCCCGCTCATTTCATACTTGAGCGCACTAAACTGCATTTATTACGTTTTTGAGCTTTTCGAGCTCAAAAATACAATTTGTGTGTTATTTTGAGCTCTCCGACCTCATTAAAATAGTTTTTCTATGCTTTTGAGCTCTTCGAGCTCAAAAGTCTGATAGAAGTTTAATAAAACACTATTGTTCGAATTTTTAAACCGCAATAACTTTTGAATGAATGAACCGATTTTTACGTGGTTGGTGGCATTCAACGCAGTTTTTGAAGCCTCATAAAGAACCTTTAAGTTTAAATTGATCGACCAAAGAATTTCAAAGTAATTCCCAAAAACCGTCTTTTTCAATTTTTTTCGTTAACGTAACTCACGAAGGAATTAACCGATTTCGACCGGACTGGCGGCAATCGACGTGTTCTTTTGATGTTAAGAGCTGATTAGTTTTTGGAATCGATCGGCTAAGCCATTCGAAAGTTATTCCAAAAAAAACCACATTCAGAAAAATGTTTTTTTGCAGTTTTTTTAGGATTTCTCAAAATTTACTGGTTCGAATCGGTCAAAAGTATATTAAAAATCTAAATTTAGTCAAGCCCTTTCGAATGGCACCAACCGCGATCAAATCGGTTGAGCCGATCATCCTATCATCGCGGAAACATTCGGGAAGGCTTCTTAGAACCTCAAAACGTCAGTATCCGTTGAAAACTCGATTTTCGAAAAACGGGGTGAAACCAATAACTTCCCGATTTTTGAAAATTTTCAATTTTCTTAGCGAGAAGTTAAAAATTTAAGTTCAAAAATGGAAGCTTGGAACTAAAATTCTGACTAAAATATAAAAAAAAAATCTCGGCACTTTTTTGTAAAAAATTTTGAGCTCTATAAAAAAATACTGAGATATTTTTTTCGTAGCAATATTTCAGCCAATTATTTTGATTTTTGTAGTAATCGCAGATAAATTTCAAAAAAATTGAATAAATGCCTTTTTATATAACTAAAAAAATTTTTATCATGACAACAAAGTAAAATTTTATTTGCAACAAAAATGAAACACTAATATTTAACTCTGTAAATAGAGCGTGAAAAATTCTGGTACGCGTTATAATTATATCTCAAGTAAATTAGAAAAAAAACAATGCTAGACATTAAATAATGTTGAAGAACAAAACAAACATACAACTTTTAATAGATAGAATTATACAATAAGATTTAGATGTGTGAGAGAGCAGAAAGTAAACTCTTAGCAGAATTGGCTGAGCTCCAAACCCCAAATTCGTTTTACCTTTTTCTTCGGTATCTATATGTATCTTACTCAACTTTTTGGATACATATTCCTCGACTACCATAATATCTATCAGTGTAAAAAAATCGGATGTTTATCAACAAAATATAAATTTTTTAATTAACGTAACTCGAAATTGTTGAACCGGTAGATAAACAGCCCGGAGAAGTTTGCGTTATTGATAAGCACCAGGATTTCGCCTGGGGGTAATCCACCGTTTATAACGCCGTTAGTGATAACAGGATCAAATCTTTCAACCAAATATTACAAGCTTCGGTCAATCCGTCAGATTCTAAAACGTATCGCTCTGCTAATTACGAATTACTAATTAGGAATTGTAAATTGTGGAAGCAGAGTTAGAGATTTTGGCTCCCGGATGTTTAATATTAATAAAATGCAAGAATATGCTAGATGTTAAGATATAAAATAAGTTATCTAAGGCATACATTATTTTAAAATGCTGTAAAATAGGCCCGTAGTACGAATAAACAGAAAAAGAGGTGTACATAGAGTTGTACGGTGCTTTATATGCAACAAGATGGTAAAAACGTGTATGGAGATACATAAATTAAATGTTTACATATAATTTTCAGAATAAATAGAGATTGCGCTATAAATTTATCATTTTTAGTAGTTATGTTTATGTTTATGTTTATACAGTAATGCCTACAAATAGAGTTTGTGCAATATTTGATGGGTTGTGCATCGAATTAATAGGAAAGGGGCTGCAGAACAACATTGTGCATCAATACCTTATTTCCATTAGTGTACACTGAAAAAAAAAAAAAGTATTTTTCCTCCTAAATTTTTTCTCCAGTAAAAAAAAAGAATAGTATTCTTGTGGGAAAAATACTGAAGTTCAATTTCTGCAGCAATACCTACATTGAAAGAAATTTTATTTAAAAGTTATCGTTATATTCACGGTAATCGTGGGACGAATGGCATGACCTAATTATTTTAGGGTAAGTGAGATAATTTTTAACTTTTTTTCAACAAATTTTGCCGCAATTTACCTACCACAAAGTAAATAAATTTTTTCATAATTTTTATTTCAAAAATGGTAATAAATAAAAGCGCCGCATTTTATCCCGCGATTGCAGTGAACATAACGGTAATTATTAAAAAAAAATTTCTTTCTGTGAATTTCAACCCTACCAAAACTTTCCTTTTACTCTCACCAAAATACTTAAATTAAAATAAAGGAAATTTAACCTCACGACAATTGATACAAATATATCTTCGTACAATCACCCTTCATTTTATTTTTTTATCAATTGACTTAAAACAATTACAGATATTAATTGATAAATATTAATCAACTCTTTGAAAACTTTGTAAAGACACATTGTATTTAACGTTTAACAATTTGTAAATAAAAAGCTGCTATTTAGATCACAATTATCAACAGAAGGTAAAATGAGAAAATTTATGGGTTGACCATTACTTTTGTTGTGGTATTGATAGAATTGAGTATTAAAAATTATATATCTGTAAAGGATATACCAATTTCCTTACAGTAAAAATATTACAGTATTTTTACTGTTAGAGTACTCGCTCAATACTATTTATTGTAGAAGGAAAAATACTATTTGCTCAGTACATGAGATAAATGGTTATGAAGGCCTATGGTGTGGATTCTTGAAATTTTTATGAAGGGACAAACACGATAACTTTTGAAAAAATAAATTTTTCAACTTAATTTATGTTTTAATCTCCTCATCTGCCTTAAAGAAAGTTACGTATTGAAAATTTTAGCTTAATATTGTTTTGTTTTAATTATAATTAATCTTTTTCGACTGGCTGTTGGAGAAATTTTTTGGGCATTAAAAATGGTATTTCTGTAGAGATTATATACCAGTTTCGTTACAGTAAAATATGTAACAATTTTTATACTAATTTATTTATTTATTTATTTATTTGCCATTACATAAACCCAACAGCCCAAATGGCTAATAACAGGGTTGCTTAATTTTCACAATGTTGAAAATTTTGACAGAGTAAAAACTTAAGTAGAAGTATGACTCTATACAAACTAAATTTCTATATTTAAATAATTATTATAATTTGACAAAGTTGTTTAATTACAAGGAAAAAAGCAAAAGAAATGAATTAAGGCTACACATGCAGAGTTACAATTACTAATTTATAATGAAAAATTACTATTATTTTTCTTCTGACCCCTAATTTTTCATTAATGTATTATTTTTTTCTAAATTAAAGTAATAAAAATAGAAAATTATTTTTTTGTCAACGAAAAGGTACCAGACCTAGAAACTGCCATTTGGAGCAAAACTAAAAAAAGATATGAAAGACGGAAAGGTAAGACTCCGTGTAAAGGTAAAATCCGGAGGAAAGTGAATCCTTTCCAAGACTCTTCTTCTTCTTTCTTATCATCTCCTTTTTCTTGGCGCAGGTTCTACGCCGACTAACACGCTCACAAGGATTACGGAAGTTTCTTCGCCGGCATCAGCTGAGTAAAGGCTTAAAGTCTCTTCTCTCCTTGTACAAAACTCACCCCGTGTCAACTCGGCGTAGGAGGTTATTATATAAAGAAACTTGGATATGAATTTTTCAGCAGCAACAATAACATTATTTTTAATTTTATTGGCGATTCCAATCATCGATAATGCGATCGCGACCGGTATTAAATTCAGGGGCACGTGTATAAGATTTTGTATGCCAACTGCATGATGGGAAACATAAACCTCATACGGAATTAACCATAATGGACAAACTGCGCCCGAGATGTCGACATGCACTCATCGTGTTCCTGCATAATTTATAATGCGCGGATATATTCGCCTCTGATGACGAATTGGGGTGACTGCTGCATATTTACGGATTACATGAGAGGGGATTTGGAGCATCGCATAAGGCCACACCGAATATGCTGTATATAGTAGGTTAGATTTGTTAGGTATTATGTCTGATTTGTTGAAATACTTAAACCGCTTTTTCCGTCTGAAAGTGACAATTTTATTATAAATTAAATTATCTGATTGCAGAAAAATTGGTCATTTTTTGTCAAAGTTGTAGAAAGTTTTTATTTTTTTTTTAAATTCAAATTTTGGCGGAAATATCAGAGATACGAAAAATATATCTCAGTACTTTTCTGTGGAACTTAAATTCACTATAAAAAAAATACTGAGATTTTTTTATTCGATTTTTTGGCCACAATATTATTTTTAAATTCCTATGAAAAATTTTAAACTTTTTTTTGAAAGGCTGTAAGCGTTACAAAAATTTGAATTTTGGGTCAAATATCAAAGATACGAAAAAAAAACTGTTTCAGTACATTTTTGTAGAGAATTTTGTGCTCTAAAAACAAGTACTGAGATATTTTTTTCATATCTTAAAAAAAATTTAAGTTAAAAAATGTTTCTATTTTTTACTTGGAAACTTGGAGCTAAAATATAAAAAAAAACAGCTCAGTATTTTGTTGCAGATAATTTTGAGCTCTATAAAAAAATACTGAGATATTTGTTTCGTAGCTATGATATTTGAGCCAAATTTTTTGATTTTTGTAGCAATCACAGATAAATTAAAAAAAAATTGAATAAATGCCTTTGTACAAAACTACAATAATTTTTATTTTAACAAAGTTAAATTTTAATTACAACAAAAGTAAAACCCTAATATTTAACTCTGTAAATAGAGCATAAAATTCTTAAAAAAAAAAAAGCACTTGAATGTTTTTTTTTCACAGAAAAAAAAAAAATTACATTATATAATGTAACGTGGCACTCCGTGATGATAACTGGAAAAATTACAGTTTTACATTGTAATTATTATGGATTTTATAAGAATTACATTGTAGAATGTAATATTTACATTGAAAGCTCTAAAAATTAACATTCAAAGTTTGAATTTAGAAAAATGTTATTTCGAACTGTAATTTTTCGAGTTTTCTTTTTCCCGTGTTGTATTTATGGTATTTATAGTATTTATGGATATAAGAAGATCAGAAAGATTAGCAATAAAGAAAAACAACTTTAACTTTAAAATGCCAAATTTTTGTACAACTTATTATGAGACTTCTTTTGTTGTTACTGCAATCCGTCTCTGGGAAGAATTACCAAATGAAATAATAAATGCAACTAGTCTTGAAGCATTTAAGAATAATTTATTTGACTACTTGTTTAAATTAGATATCTAAGTTATTGTACACTAATACTAAGTAAATCATTATAAGATATAATGATAGTTATTCATCATTTAAGACTTAAGATTATTAGAAAATTGTATGAAATAATTAAAAAATATAAATTGTTAACAACAAAGTAGGGTATTGTAATTTCAATTTTATGAGTAAGCTCAGACGTTGTCTTAAGTTATCATCTCAGTTAAATCATAATATAAATTTACAAATAAAGAATTAAAACTCAATAAATCAATACTAAAATAATAATAATACTTAGGTACTAAAATAAGTAATTAAACTAATAATGTATATTTTTATTTGTACTGTATATTATTAAATATGTAATTTTGTATTTGCCATTCGGCCATTATAGCCTTGGCATAAAAATAAATAACTAACTAACTATTTCAATTAGAATTCTAATTTTTTCGTGTAAAAAATTAGATATTATCCTTCTATTGTACTTCAAAAACTAAATTTGATTTTTAGAAAAAATCTAATTAAAAAAAAAATATAAAAATTTTTTCTTGGTTTGAAAAAATTTATCTGTTTAATTTAAGACCAAAAAATCTTTAAGAATAATTTTTTTGAATCAAAAAAATTTATTTTTGAAATGAATTAATTTTTTTATCAACCTAAAAAAACTTGTTTGAGTATTAAAAAAAAAAAATACGTATCCTGCAAAAATACAAGAATAAAAATTCGATATTGAGTATATAAAACAATCTAATTTTCATTAAAATTTCTCCAGCGAGCCGTAAAATCCGAACAAAGACAATCGCATTGAAAAAAAACAACTAATAAATAAAATCCTTTGTTGTAACTCACGTCGTTGCGTTATTGTTAAACTTCCAGCATACTTCCGATTAGAATCTCGGTGATAAAATAAAATAAATATGTAACTATAAGTTTTGTGTACTATAAGAGCTAATTACGCCTCAAACTTCATACCAGGAAGCGGTAAAACATAAAATAAAAAAAGTTTAATTAATTAGCGAAAATTGCGAAATACATTAAAGTAAATTTTAATTAATTAAAATAATAATTTAATAATAAACAAACCTTAAATTTTACAAAGCGCGGTTGGAATAAAAATTCTCAAAGGAAAAAAATAAATGTTTTTTTTTTTTTTTTTTTTTTACCGGAAAAAAAAATAAATTCAAACTTGGCACACATTCTTTTTATTGACCATTAGTGTCTCTGTTACTCTTTAGGGATTTCCCGCGTATTTTTACGTCAGTCTAATGTCCCCGACAATTACTTATCAACATCAACATCAACAAAGTAAGAATCAAACTGCGGTCAGGGGTTAGTTTGTCGCTGATTACTTGAGTTAAGTTTATTATGATAATAAAACGTGAGTTACTTACCGATATTGTTGAAATAATTTATCCCGAAGACACTGTCATTGTTGTTTTTGTTCTATTCCACCGGATTTAAATAATCGAGGGAAAAAAATAAAAACAACTTAACGCAAAACATCGCACGCGACACGGTACACCCGATACACTGCGCACACAGCATCCACATTTTAACATTTTTACTTTCCACCATAGAGAATTTAGCGATACTAGCGACAAAAAGTTCAAGACAGCCAACCACCGAACTATTAAAAGCTCTTGTTTGATTAACGCGGGAATTTTTTTTTATACTGTTTTATGATACTGAAGTTAGCTGACAGCTGTTAATTTTTTTAATTTATTTATATTTTTGATTTTTGATTTTTTTTATTAATTAAATTACAACTAAAAAAATATTTCTAAAAAATTGCACCTATAGTTTTTCAAGTTTTTTACAAGTGACAATTTTTTTTTTTAATTGTGTAATTGAAATTTTTTCAATAAAAAATTTATAAAAATTTTGAAATGTCCGTTCACTTCATTTTCATATTTATATGACATTAAATTTAACAGTCACTTGACAATATTTTTAGTTTTCTTTAATAAATAAATTAATCACACACTGAAGTTGACAGATATTAAAAATTTTTTTAGAATTTTATAGCAATTAAATTATTATAAAAAAAAAATTAATTAAAAAGTTCCACGTGTGAAAATTAATAAAAATAACAAGTGAAAATTTTTAAAAGCATTTTTTTGTGGAATTGACTCGTTAAAAAAATTTTTAAAATTGTAAGCTGACAGCTAACTTCAGTATTATATAAATTATGACAAAAAAAATAATAATAAAGTTAGCCGACATTTTCAATTTTTTAATTATTTATTATTTATTAAATAAAAACTAAAAAATATTTTTAAAAAATTGCACTGATAGTTTTTCAAGTTTTTTACAAGTGAAATTTTTTATTTTCTTCTTTTTTTAATAATTATTCAATAAAAAAATTTCTGAAAGTTTTTAGATGTCGGCTAACTTAATTTTCATCAAAAAAATTATTAAAAACTATTAAATATCTGAACACTAAAGTTAGCCGACATTTTTATTTAATTGTTTAATTAAAATTTTTTCAATAAAAATTTTCTAAAAATTTTGAAATGTCGGTTAACTTCATTTTCATTTCAATATCAAAAATTCTAAAAATTCTTAGAAGTCAGCTAACTTAATTTTCATAAATTTTTTTCATAATAATTTCATTACTATAAAATTTAAAAAAATTTATATTGTCTGTTAACTTCAGAGTCAAATTGTTTTTTTTGTTCTTACAATAAATTTATTTATTTTTCAATTGTTGATAATTAAATTTTTTCTTTTATTTTAAATTTAATATTTTATTGTAAAAATTTTATTTTTCATTTTTTTATCCACAATTTTTCATAAAAATAATTTTGTTAATTTCGTTATTATTGAAAATTAATTTAGCAGATACTCAATAATTTTAAGAATTTTTTTAACAAATAAATTAACGCAAAAAAAATTGACAAAGAGAAATTTTAAAAATTAAAAAATGCATTTTTTAAAAAATAATTTTTTAGAACAAATTTATTTGTTAAAAAAAAATTAAAAAATGGTTAAGTGACAGTTAACTTCAATGTCATCATTATTATTATTATTTTACTAAGTAAATTTTTAAAAAGTTGTCTAATTAATTTAAATATTTATTATTCAAAGTTTATAAATTAATATAAAATAAATTTATAAATTTTATATAAAAATTACAATAAACAATTAGTAATTTATAAAATTAAATTTAAAAAACTACCCTAAAATTTTAAATCCATAATTATTATTTAAATAAAATTTAAAATTCAAATTTCCCGCGAAAACTAAATTTTAAAAAAAATTAATCAAACTACTTTATTATTTTCATAAAAACTTATAAAACAATAATAAAGAGTAATTACAAACATTTACAACAAGTAATTACGCAGTAAAACATAAACGGAAATGATGAAAGTTAATTTATCTCCGAAGCGCCGCCAGTGTACCTCCAGCGCAACTTATTTTTCAAAATGGCGAGTGTCAGACAACACCGACGTAAACAAGAGGAAAATTTTAGTACGGATTTATATTCTGGTAAGCTTTTTTATAATTAATTTACACTAATTAACAATTACAGTACTTTTAATTAAATAATTGCGCTATTTTTTTGCTATTTTTTCCGCCAGTTTTTTGTTTTTAATTGATGTGAATTTTTTTTCTTTTCTTACACATGGACTTTTCAGTACTTTACATATGTATTTATCTCATCAGTTTCTATTTACGAACAATTTTATAAGAGTATTTATAATCGTGAAAAATAATTACCAACAATTGTATCGCAATGAGTTAAAAGTGCCGAGTAATGTCGTGACCGATTTTAATTTTATCAATTATTCATTTTCAGATGTTTTTTTTTTTTTATTTTCTAGAAAGTTATAATCATAACCAACAGTATTATAATTATTATAATTCTTATTATTTTTATTTTTTATAAATTATTGATAATTATTGACTATTTATGTCAATTAAGTGTGTCAAAAAATAAGTATGGTGATGAGCGAGCGAAGCGCCACGTAAGATTCGAGATGTAATAACAGATTTTGAATGAAAAAAACAGTTGAATGAATGTTCATCATCGATTATAATAATAATGATGGTGATAAAATGTTACTTTTATATTTTCACAAAGCTATTCCGTCGAACGGTTAAATTTTGACTAATTAACCCCTTGAATTATTCATGCACGTGAATGGCCAATCAATTGCGAGCCTTTAATTACTGGGACTAAATAAATACAAAGGAATTTTATTGGCAAATATTTTAATTAAAGTTCTTCTTTTTGTTTTTTATTTTTTTTTCAAGTCTTTAATTGTTTAATTAGAAAATTACGTTTATTTTCATTTACTTGAAAAATTTTTAATTTAGCTGTTAATTATTTATTAATTTTTTATAAAAGTTTCTAAACTTTTTAATCTTCTAAAAAAATTTTTTTTACTTGTAGCTTTGCAAATATTTATTATTTTATAAAAACAATTTCAATTTTTTTTTAAATTTAAAGCTATAAAAATTTAATAACAAAAATTTTATAGTTTTTTAATCAAAAAATTTATTAACTTTTATAATAAAATTTTTTTTTTTTTTCATATAAAAATTTATAAAATAATCTATAATTTCATTTTTATTCAAAATTTTATGACATTTTGATAAATCTAAATTTTTTAAAATTATTTTTATAAATTTTTATCAAAAAAAAAAATAATTGAATACAATTTTAAAATCTTTGAGTATAAAATAATTTTCTTAACTTACACAGGAATTTTATTGGCAAATATTTTAATTAAAGTTCTTCTGTTAATTTTTTTTTTTTTTTCAAGTCTTTAACTGTTTAATTAGAAAATTTTGTTCATTTTTATTTACTTGAAAAATTTTTAATTTATCTGTTAGATTATTTATTTATTTTTTACAAAATTTCCAAACTTTCTAATCTTCTAAAAAAATTTTTTTTATTTGTTGTTTTGCAATTATTATTTTATAAAAATAATTTCAATTTTTTGATTTTTATTTTTAATTTAAAGCTATAAAAATTTTATAGTTTTTTAATTAAAAAATTTATTAACTTTCATAATTAAATTTTTTTTCATTTAAAAATTTATAAAATAATCTATAACTTTATTTTTATTCAAAATTTTGATTAATTAAATTATTTTTATAAATTTTAAACGATAAAAAAAAATTAAATACAAAATTAAAATCTTTTAGCATAAAATAATTTTTCTTTTAATATTTATAAAAAAGAAAAACAAAAAAATTTTTAAAAAGAATAATTTTAACAAAAAGCATGACAATAAAATAAATTAAAAAAATAAAATCCACAAAAATGTAGCTGTTATTTTCCTAGTAATTAAAATACACGTGTACAGTCAGGAATAAATAATGTAATAAAGTTGTAATAATAAGTACAAGCCGTTGAATAATTCCGTAAAACACAAGGTCGATTTGCAAGTATGCCAATTTAGTTTTAGATTAATATAACTGCAGAGTAAACCAGCGTCTGGTATTCGGGATGCTAAAGTTAGTATACCGCGTTAACTTGTCTCTGATCGTCGCGGATTGGGCAACAGTTTATCTTATGGCAATGAAGTAATAATTTAATGACAATTTTATTATATTAATTAACATTAACAATAATTTTGACAATGAGTGAAAGTGTAAGCAAGCGTAATATCAGTAGTAATAATAAAAATGCCAGTCGCCCGATTTCACGTCGTAGACTTCCAGATGGTTTTGGAATGGTAGCGCGTGGTAATTTTACAAACAATAAATAAACTTTGTTATAAATTACTGGTATTTATAAATTTTATTTACAGCTACTAAACCCCCGGTGACTTATCGTCTTGACGAAAATGTTAATCGTTTATCTTTATCTTCACACAAGATAAGTGATGATGGGGGTGTAGGTAAATTCGGTGAGTTTTATATCTCTGCGTTTAGTTTCATTACTTCGTTTTTTTTTTGTTTTCTTAAGTTTTAACTTGCTCAGGTTACTCTGTGTGAATAACTTTTTAGTGTTTTAATTATTTTATTGGGATTTAAGAAGAAGTTCTCTAATTTAATGTCAGTAATTTTTTCTTTAATATTGTTTTGTTTTATTTTTATTTTTTAAATTGTTGTAAAAAATTGATTCAATTTTGAGATAATTATTAAAAATTTTCAAGTTTGAATTGTTAATTTTATATTATAATTGACTGTTTTTGATCAAACTGAAGTTAACTAACATTAGAAATTTTTTTATAATAATAAAATTATTATAAAAAAAAATTCCAACTATGAAAATTAAAAAAAATTATTAGTGGAAATTTTTTGAAGCATTTTCTAATTGTAATTGATTTATTAGAAAAATTAAAAAAATTGACTATTGTCAAGAAATTCAAAATTAGTTAGATGTCAAAAAAATATTGTTTTTGATTTTTATCTTTTAAATTGTTGTAAAAAATTAATTTAATTTTGAGGTATTTATTTAAAATTATCATTATCAAATTTGAATTATTAATTTTGTAGTAATCAATTTTAAAAAATTAATAATTGCCTGTTTTTTTTTTATTAAACTGACATAAGAAATTTTTTTATAGCAATAAAATTATTATAAAAAAAAATTCAACATGTAAAAATTGAGAAAAATTATTAGTGGAAATTTTTTAAAGCATTTTTTTATTGTAATTGATTTATTAAAAAAATTAAAAAAAATTGTCAGGTAACTTCAAAATTATAATTAAACGTCAAAAAAATATTGTTTTTGATTTTCATCTTTTAAATTATTGTTAAAAATTAATATTTTCAATTTTGATGAATTTATTCAAAGTTTTTAAATTTGAATTATTGATTTTTAATTAACTAACTCAAAAAATTAATTCTTAACTTGTCTTTTTTTGGTCAAACTGAAGTTAGCAGTCATAAAAATATTTTCTTTGATTTTTATCTTCTAAATTGTAAAAAATTAATTGATTCAATTTTGACACAATTTATTATAAATTTTCTAATTAAGATTCTTAATTTTTTAATTTTTAATTTTTCTAATTTAAAATTCAAAAACTAAGAATTGTCTACCTTATTTTTGATCAAACTGAAGTTAGCAGACAAAAAAATAATTTGTAAGCTTTTTACTTCCTAACTTTGTATAAAAAATTATCAAATTTGTAATTAACAAAATTTTTTTAAATTAGTTAATTAATTTCAAAATATTTTTCAATTTTTTTACTTAAAAATATTGAAATTAATAACATAAATCTATTTTTGATAAAAGTGAAATTATCAGCTGACATTTTTGGGTTATTTTTTTTTTACACTGAAAAAAAAATTTAATAAAAAAATTCCACTTGTGAAAATTAAAAAAAAAATAACAAGAGAAAATTTTAGAAAGCATTTTTATTATTAAAATTAATTTATTATAAAATTTAGTTAAAGTTAGCTGTCACTTGACAATTTTTTAATTTTATTTAACAAAAAGATTTTTTCCAAAAAATTATTTCTAAAAAATTGCATTTTTTATTTTTAAAAATTTTTAAATGTCAATTTTTTTTTTCTAATTATTTTTTACCATAATTTACTTGTTAAAAAAAATTGTCAAATTTCCGCTAAATTAATTTTCATTTAAAACTCTTAAAAAAAGTGTTTTTAAAAATAAAAAAAGTTATTATTTTCTAAAAAAAAAAAGTGCGTGATAAAATTTCCAAAACATAAGTTAACTTGCATGACTTGTGGCATATGTAACAATGTTTTTCTCAGACTGTCATGTATGAGTGAATAAATTAAAATTTATGCGGATCATGCCTCAGAAAATCTAATACGTAATCCCGGACGTTGATAATTACAATCCTCGTGCTCGTCACAATCTAGCCTCTAGTAGTCTAGAACTAGTTTAAGCAAGATGGAGGTTTTTGCTTAAAAATAAATACTGAGATTACCTTTTTTTTTAGATGACAAAAAAACGGAGAGGATAGAGGAGCTGCCGTCATCCGTGAGATCCAAGCCGATGGATGACGTAAAAAAGAGCGAGGACGGCGGGCGACCTGTCCAAGTTGTGCTGGCGCATCCTGATCACACATTCGAGCTTGACGAAGACGCGCTCGCTGAAATTCTTCTCAAGGATGACATCAAAGACCGCAGTGTTGTGGTCGTATCTGTTGCTGGGGCTTTTCGCAAAGGAAAAAGTTTCCTTCTTGATTTTTTTCTTCGTTACATGAACCATCAAGTAATTTTTTTTGGGAATTATTACTATTTTTTTTTTCTTCTAAGTCTAACTTAACTTTGCTAAGTTGAAAAAATTTTTTTATTGAATTTTAATTTATGATAATTAATTTAACAGACATCTAAAAAATTTTTTAGATTTTTACAATAATTTAATCATTATGAAAAAAAAATTCCAAAGTATAAAAATTTTAGAAAATTATAAGTGAGAATTTTTTAAAACAATTTTTTTATATTAATTAATTTATTAAAAAAATTTTTAGAATTTCTAAATGTCTCCTAAATTCTGCTTAATTTTAAAATAATTAGTTTAATGATGAAATTTGAAGGACTTTTAATTTATAACTATAAGTTGATAACAATCAACTAAAAATTATGAATATACAGCTGATAAATTTATTTTAATTTTAGCAAAGTTGAGCTATAAAAGTTCAAGGTTGTTTAATTTACTTGAAACATAGTGTTAATACCTAATAATAGTTTCTAGTTATATTAGAGAAAAAAAATAAATTTGAATAATTTATTAACAGTGGCTTTTTATGCCAGACTGTCAACACTTGATCATTTTTTATTTAGAATGAATTTTAAGTAACTTTCAAAAGAAAAATTTAATTATAATTTTTTCACGATAGAAATTTTAAAATTTCACTGTAAATTTTTATCAATTAGAGTAAAGGCTCCGAATATTGACCAATTTAGATAAAATTAATATAAATAGATTATTTGTAAATTTATTGGAAAATTTTATGAGCTAACACGAGTGTTATGCTTTTTTTATAGTGTTAACTTCTAAAATATAGTACTTTTATCTATAAAATACATAATAATAAACATTTGATTATAATAATTAACGTTAAAGTTGATTGCTACAAATATTGACATACTTTATTTAATTATATCTCTTAAACGGTGTGGTAAAAAAAATCTGATTTTTTTTCTATAGATGTATTAAATCATAATCTTTCGAATGAATATAAAAAAATATAGGGTCAAGTTGAAGTCATTTGGCACCCAAACTACCTTTAAAAATTAAATTGTTATGCTGCCTGGTCAATATTTGGTTTCTTTACCTTATCTCAAAAAAATTTTTTCTTCCATGTACAAAATAATTAATAACTAAATAAAATTCCAGTATGGCAACAATAAATCTCCAAGTTCGTGGATTGGCGATGACAATGAGCCTCTCAGTGGCTTTTCCTGGCGCGGAGGTTCTGAGCGAGACACAACCGGAATCTTAATGTGGTCAAAAGTGTTCCCAGGAACAATGCCAAACGGTGAGAAGGTCGCGATCATCCTGATGGACACCCAGGGGGCGTTCGACAGCCAATCGACAGTGCGAGACTGCGCGACAGTATTTGCCCTGAGCACGATGCTGTCCTCAGTCCAGATCTTCAACCTGTCGCAGAACATCCAGGAAGACGACCTCCAGCATCTCCAGCTGTTCACCGAGTACGGGCGACTAGCCCTGGAGAAATCAGGGAACACTCCGTTCCAAAAGCTCGAGTTCCTGGTCCGGGACTGGAGCTACCCCTACGAGGCCGAATACGGAGCCGAGGGTGGCCAGAAAATCCTCCAGAGACGACTGGAAATTTCCGACCGCCAACACCCGGAGCTCCAGAGTCTTAGGAAGCACATAAAGTCCTGCTTCTCGGACATCTCTTGCTTTCTGATGCCCCACCCGGGTCTGAAAATCGCCACCAACCCCAAGTTTGACGGCAGACTGGTGGAGATTGAGTCGGACTTCAAGCACCAGCTCAAGGAACTTATTCCCTCACTGCTCTCGCCGGAGAACTTGGTGACTAAAAAAATAAACGGGCAGACTGTTCGGGCCAGGGATTTGCTTGAGTACTTTAAGAGTTACATTAAGATCTACAAGGGCGACGAACTTCCGGAACCCAAAAGCATGCTGGTAGCGACTGCCGAGGCTAATAATCTCTCTGCTGTAGCAGATGCCAAGGACCTCTATCTCCAGATGATGGAATGTGTATGCGGTGGCACTAAACCGTTCTTGGCTACTGCGCATCTTGAATCTGAGCACCAGAGGTGCGTTGATAAGGCGCTGCATTTGTTTTCTAATAAACGGAAGATGGGGGGAGATGAGTTCAGTCAAACTTACATCGAGAAACTTGTTAAGGTATTTATTCATTTTGTATGATACTAAAATTAGTATCTGGGATTTTTTTCAAATAATATATTAATATAAAAAATTACAATTCTATAAATTTTTAAAAGTTATTGCAATTTTTTTTTTATTTTTTAGTAAAAAATTTTAATTTTATTTTTGGAGGTTTGTTTATAGGGTAAATGCACCAATTATTGACCGATTAAGGTTTTCTTTTTCTGTACTAAGCTATAAAAAATCTATTAACCTACTAAAACCAATTTATAATGGATTCTATTAAAGTTAAATACTTAATTAATAATAATTAATAACTATTTATAATAAAAATTAACAAAATTATATTAATTTTGTTATTTGAATCTTGAAATACTAAAATCACCAATTATTGACCGAAGAAACCCAATAAATGACCGACCGTTCTCCAATTAATTGACCACTCAAATAATTATAAGTAATTTTGTAAACTACATATATGTAATTAAATTTATGCAGTACTTTCAAAGTATTAGCGACATCTTTAACAAAATTAAACATACAATATAATTTTAAATAATCACTAATTCATTTTGATGACGATAATTCTTCTGATTCATTCTTCACTGAAATTTTTTTATTCTTCTCCTTCTTTTTTTTAATTAAAGCTTTTTTACTAGCTTGTAACTCTTTTTTTTTTATTTTTTTAATTGCTTAGCATTTTTTTCTTCTAATAATTCGTTGTTTGATATAACCGTTCACTAAAAAATTAGAACAAAATAAAATTTAATACTCAAAAAAGATTTTAAGTATTATTTTAATTGTAAATATACATTTTTTATAATGATTATTTTTATATTTACAAAATATTTAATGACTAAAGTCCTTTAAACACTAGACAGATTTAATTTTGAGGTTTAGAAGTTAGTATTATAAATAATATACGGTCATTAATTGGATTGTGATAAAATCAGAGGGTCTAATAAATGACCGAATGAATTTTTTACTGGGTAAAGGGCTTCTGACGGATCCAATAGTTGACCGGTCTTAAAATAATATTAAAACTTATAATTTAACTTTATTTTTTCAAAAAAGTTGGAATCTGATCTTTAATTAACATAATAAAACTAAAATATTTTATATTATGCCGATAAATATCACTAAATTAATGATGAAATGCACTCACTCTCCAATTGTACGCTAGTTATTGTTGACCGCTTTATGGCTGGTTGCGTTGTAAACAAACTCTGAATATTTTTTAAAAGCTATAATCACTGCGCAATTAATTGCGTAATTTTTTATTATGATGATTAAATGCCATATTTTTTTATTTTAATACTTTAAGAAAAAAAAAACCCTTGTAAAATATTAATTAATTAACTTTTTTATACATCGGTCAACTAATTGGTGACCGGTCAACAACTGGTGCATTTACCCTAATACGGTAATTAACAGGTATCTAAAAAAAAATTTTTTTTTTTTTTTTTGATAAATAATTTAATTATTGTGAAAAAAATTTCACTTTGAAGAATTAAATAAAAATTTGGTAATTATTTCTAAGTGGGGTCAACCCCATTTTGGGCCATGACTAAGTGAAAAATTAACATTTAAAAATTTGTCATTACTGCGCATTTTTTATAAAAAATGTCGTCAAAGAAAAAAATAAAAATTTCGATAGCTTTTTTGCCTTCAAAAGTTAGAAAAAATTTTGACTCATGTTTTTGGATAAAATTTCTATTTTATCTTTTTTTAATATATTTTTTTTTTTAAAGTACATAAAAAAACAAACAATAAAAAAAAAAAGTCGCAATTTTCTAAAAAATTTATAAATTTTTCAAAAATTTGTTAAAATTGTGATAATAAATTTTTTTTTAAATTGTTCATTTTTTTATGCATTTTTCAAAAAAAGAAAATATATAAATAAAATTAAATAGAAATTTCGTTCAAAAAAATGAAAATTAAAATATTGGAGTTCACTTGTAAATAATTAACAAAATTTAATATTTGTAAAAAAAAATTCGGTAAAAAAAAATTTCACTTAAAATAATTAAAAAAAAAATTTTATGATTATGACTTTTGCAACTTTTAAAATTGCTGTATTTTAGAAATGGTAATTCTTAAGAAAAGAAGTATAAGCACAATTTTGATAGATAATTAATTCAAATAGCCTGCAATTTTTGTCTGAGCTATTTTTATCATAAAACTAACTGTTGAGCTGAAAAAAGCATAAAACCTATATTTGTAGCCTGTGACCTTGAATAAATAATTTTTTTGCATTTTTTTTTTTAAACTTTTTAACTTTAAATTTTTATGTTGACTGAAATATTAAAAAAAAATTAATCTTCATATTTAAATTACTCTAATTAAAAAAAAAAAATTTAAATTAATTT
Organism: Cotesia congregata; assembly: GCA_905319865.3. NCBI lineage: Eukaryota > Metazoa > Arthropoda > Insecta > Hymenoptera > Braconidae > Cotesia > Cotesia congregata. Next base: position 10,901,769 of record CAJNRD030001118.1, read on the forward strand.
TAACCCCCAGGTTTTTTTTTACAGAATCTCAAAAACTATTAATTGCATTGACTTTTTTCAATTCAATTTTTTTTTTTAATTCTGTTATTTTTCAAGTATATAGAAATTAAAAATCAATAATAGAAATCTCTTTAATATTTTCTTAAATTTACTTGATCAATTAGCAATTTATAATTCACTAATTAATTTTTTTTTCAGGATATGGATGACTCCTTCCTTCAATTTAAAGCCCACAATGAAAGTAAAAATATTTTCAAAGCAGCCCGTACTCCAGCCGTATTTTTTGCCATTGCCGTAACGATGTACATTTGCTCCGGAGTATTTGGACTCGTTGGACTTTATACGCTTGCTAATATTTGTAATCTTATTATGGGAATTGGGTTGTTAACTCTCGTATTATGGTCGTATATCAGGTAATTACAAAATTATTTATAAATTTCTCGTCCTGGATGCTTTTTAAAAAATTAGTGCCTTTAATTTTCTCGTTCACAAAAAAAGTTTTAATATAAAACATAATTTTTTAATTAAATTGCCTTTTAAAAATAAATTTTTTAATTAATTCTTCGAAAGTTGACCGCAATGATCAGCTAATAAAAAAAAAATTACATTAATTATTAATAATAATTACAGATATAGCGGCGAGCTTCGTGAAATAGGAACGCAAATCGACGAATTGGCGAGCGGAATCTGGGAAAACGTAAGCATTAAAAATAAAATTCTATCTTGCATGATTCCGATAATTAAATCTCTAATTATAGACTGTAATAATTAATACTCGATACTAATCACTAAATAATACCTGATTAATTATTTATTTCCAACAGGTCTGGCTATGCGCTCATCTAATCCACCAATTACGTTATTTAGTCCTCTCATTTTTTTTAACACTCGCAGCCGTTCCAACTTACACGATCGTTTATACTCACTTTCATAAACACGGTTACATCTGATCTCACGCAATCCTTTAGACCCTAGATTTTTAATTATCATCATTATTTTATCATTAATACAATTACAATTAAATTAATCTTTTTTTTTTTTATTATACCTTTACTTTATTTGATTACCCACGAGTGCTTTGGATCTCAAGGTAATTTAGGTTGCTTGTATAGTACTCTTAGACTATTTAACAATATTAATATTTTATGTGAAAAATGCCAAAAAGGCGTGAAAAATAATTTTTATTGGTTATTTTAGCATTTTTCACCTATTTATTTTATCTTTTAAGGTCTGATGTTAAAAAAACTCAAAATTTTCACTTGATTTCAAGATAAGAATTCGAATTAATTGATTTTCCCAGTTTGGGGCTAAAGAAACAACAAAATGGCGTCTGTGATAAAGAAAATGGCGGTTTAATTTTTGAGGTTAATTTAATACAAATTTATAATTAAATTACTTTACTAGTCAAAAATTGAGTTTATAATCTATCTAATTAAGAGAATAAAGAAAATTTTGTAGCCGGGGTACTTATTTATGATAAAATAAGTTTTTAAAATTAAATGGAAAGATAGAGACCTGAATTTGGGCTTTTTCAATTTTTTATATACTTTTCTAACAATAAAATAGATAATTTATCATAAGTTTTCGAAGTACACTGAGAAAAAAATACTTTTATTAAGAAAATTTTCTTGATACAAGAATTAATGTTCTTGAAAATTTTCTAGAATATATATTCTTGAGTCAAGAATTTGTTAAATTGATTGAAATGATTTTTACGTAATTTAAATAAAGCTATTCTCTTGTTTATCTATTATCCAAAGATAAATATTGATGCTCTTCTTTTCAGAAATTAATAATTAATAATAGTAGAATATTTGATCGTCATCGAATTTCTTGAACCAAGAAATTGTAAATTGAGTAAAAAAATTTTGCTCTATTAAATATTGACTTTTGTTAAATTGCACTGTACTTTCTTAAATATTGATGTTTTTAAATATATAAGCTCATCCCGATGTTACACTCATCAAGAGCTTTCATTTGAGTACCCACATGCATTTTGATATATTTTTCATGTATACACATATACAGTATACATTTTAAAGATATAAGCTCACCCCGATGTTACACTCATCAAGAGCTTTCATTTGAGTACCCACATGCATTTTTGATATATTTTTCATATATACATACACATATATATATAAATTTATGAAAGATTGATGTGTATACTCAAATGAAAGGTCTCGATGAGTGTAACATCAGGAAGATCTTATATTTTTAAAAATGTCAATAGTTCACAAGATACAAGGTCATTTCTTAATTATCGACGTTTTTAAAAATATAAGCTCATCCCGATGTTACACTCATCAAGAGCTTTCATTTGAGTACCCACATGCATTTTTGATATACTAGAATTTGAATTTACGCGCGCAAGCGCGCGCCTTGACTATAGAGTTTGCATATATTTTCATGCTTATGATATATTCAACCAATCAAGTTACGAATAGTTTGATGCCACATACATTTCATCTCTATTTTATATTAGGATTTTATTATAGGACTAGAATTTAAATTTACGCGCGCAAGCGCGCGCCTTGACTATAGAGTTTGCATATATTTTCATACTTATGATATATTTGACCAATCACGTTACGAATAGTTTGATGCCACATACATTTCATCTCAATTTTATATTAGGACTAGAACTAGAATTTAATTTTCGCGCGCAAGCGCGCGCATCATATTTATTGTCATAATATATTTATGTGTCGTTTATGTATATTATATTAACTTTCAACCAATCAGAATGAGAATAAATATTTTCAACCAATCACATCACGAATAGATTGGTTTCACATACATTTCATCTCAATTTTATATTAGGAAATATGGGATTAAAGGCTTGTTTACACTAACGATAGCCTTACAATCAGCATGACGCGAAATTTGAAATTTCCTACTACGCTGACTATTGCATTAGAAGATATAAATACATATATTGACATAATGCATAGTAGTGTATTTAGTTGACGTTTATGTGGATACTCAAATGAAAGGTCTCGATGAGTGTAACATCAGGATGATCTTATATCTTTAAAAATGTCAATCGTGCACAAGATACAAGGTCATTTATTAATTATCGACGTTTTTAAAAATATAAGCTCATCCTGATGTTACGCTCATCAAGAGCTTTTATTTGAATACCCACATACATTTTTGATATATACATATATATTATATATATATATTTTTGATATATACATATATATAATATATATAAATATATAAAAAATTGATGTGGGTACTCAAATGAAAGGTCTCGATGAGACTAACATCAGGATGAGCTTATATCTTTAAAAATGTCAATAGTTCACAAGTTACAAAGTCATTTCTTAATTATGTATCTAGAGATACAACATTTTCAAATACAGACTAAATACTTATCATCATAAATTGGATCTTGGTAAAAATCATATGAAACTTTGAAAAGGTACAAATTCAAATCAAGACCTTTGCAATGATACTAAATTTCATTAAAAAAACCGACTATCACATGACTATCCTTGAGACAAAATTTTTCTTATTCTCTTAATAATATAGATTTATTAAATTTGATTTAAAAAGAAAATTTTGAATTTTTTATTAATCAGACCTTTTAAATAAATGAATTATTTAAAATAATTGTAATTAATAATTTATTTATAGATAATGAAACCAGTCTATCAACGATTTGTCGAGAAATCGGTGCATGTTGCTGTTCAACACGCAGCTAACTCAGCAAACTCAACACTTGCCAACGCAGCAATTAACGGAAAATATAAAGTACCGTAATTAATAAAAAGAAACTAAAAAAAAACTAAAAAACATTTTATATTATTAAATTATCGGTTTTAAGGTAACCTAAAATCGTGCTTGAAGGTTAACAATAAATTCAAGCGAGATTATGGGTAGAATTGTTGTTAATCTGATGCTAGACAATTCTAATACATTCTAATATAATCTATTATTTAAAAAATTATGTTGAGTGAATGTATGTACAGTATTTACAGATTATAACAGTGTTGTATGTTGAAGGATCAACAATAAACAATTAAAAATTTTATTGTTGACAGTAGGGTCTTTAATGCACGATTAAATGTTTTTATACACAATCAGAGAGTTTAACTAAATAATATCTATTGTAATGTCGATGTTTTAAAGTTAATGTAGATATATATATATATATATATATATATATTTATGATATGATTATTGATAATATAAGCTGTCATTATTGTTTCAAGTTTATTGTATATAATTAACTTAAATACGTAGACATGTCAAGTACTTTTGTTTTTAATCTGCCATACTAGCGTAATTATAAATTAATAATTGGCTGAATTGATAACATTTTTAACGATAATCTAATATTAATTAATAAAACAATGTTTGTTTATTTATTTTTTCAATAAATTAATAATTAAGCTCTCTGCGATTATTTTTATTCAAAGGTAATGCGCGTGTAATTATGGGTAGAATAAATGCGCATATTTTTGTATATTATCTGTGTTTCATTAAAATTTATTAACCTAATTGTTTATGTTTTAATGGTTACTTAGTATTTATTATTAGTTTCTTTTTAATCCGCCAGTAAATTTTACATTTTCTTATTTAAAAATTAATTAATTAAAAGAAAATCATTTTTATTTTATTTTTTATTAAATTAAAAATTACATTTTTAAATTTACCGCCAAGCTGAACTGTCTTTAACACTGTTCAATATGGCTGCCAGTAATTGCTGCCGTATTTAGACTTATTTTGGCAATTATAATAAAACTATCAGTAGTATACAAGTAATTTTTTCATTCAAACCTGTATATTAGGCCCAAAAATCGGTTAGAAAAAAAATTACATCAATAAATTTTGTTATAAAGAAGATATAATAGTAATTAGAGAATCATAGAGGTTAACAATTTGTTAACCTAATTGTTTATGTTTTAATGGTCACTTAGTATCTGTTATTAGTTTTTCTTTTTAATACGCCAGTAAATTTAACATTTTTTTTAATTAATTAAAAGAAAATTATTTTTATTTTATTTTATTTTTTATTAAATTAAAAATTACATTTTTAAATTTACCGCCAAGCTGAACTGTCTTCAACACTGTTCAATATGGCCGCCAGTAATTGCTGCCGTATTTAGACTTATTTTGGCAATTATAATGAAACTATAAGTAGTATTAAATTAATTTTTTTTTATAAACCTGTATTTTAGGCCCAAAAATCAATTAGAAAAAGAATTACATTGATAAATTTTATTTTAAAGAAGATATAATTGTTATTAATGAATCATAGAGTGAATTATAGGTTAACAATTTGTTTTAACAGAATCCCTTGAATTTCTTTATTAAAAAAAAACAAAATGAAATCAAAAAAATTTTATAAAAAATGAAATCTAATTATATAACTAAAATTTTTTAAATTTTGAACATTTTCTTCAACAAATTATCACTTTTTTTAGTTGCTTCTTCCCAAAGTTTGCTATAAGTCACCATTTTCTTCCAAACTAACCCATTGTTGGGCTCGATGTGTACTGCCCTCTGAAAGTCAAATAACGCACTTTCAATATTTTTCACCCCCGCAAAAGCACATCCTCGCCGGTACATCGCCCTGACATTGTTCTTGTCCCTAGCCAGAACTTTTGAACAAAGTGAAATAGCATGTTCAAAGTTCTCATGCTTCAGCTGACACATCGCCATGTTGTTATACAAACTGGTCCTCAGTCTATCAATTTTCCGTTTCAACTCCAGGGGGAGCTGCAGGTCCGAAATCGGTTCCAAGGTTATGATCAAGCTGACGGCTTTGCTGAAGCGAACAAACGCGTCCTTGACTCTATTTTCCTGCATCAGCTTCAGGCCACGTTCCTTATACTGAGCAGCTACTTCGAACTTTTCTTCCGGCGTCCAGTCCCAGATTGGCTTGAATTCCTCGTGGTTAACTAAAGTAATTTTTAGTTCCACCACCAGGGGGCAGGGCAGGTTTATTCTTACCAAAGAGGTTTCACCTTCGCCCATCCATCTTACGGCACGTTCTATCTGCCGATCAACCTCGGAATCTGCTTCGCCAATCACCAGAATTTTTTTTCCAGATTCTAGGAGGTTAGAGTTCAGTTCCACGTTTAAGTGTTCTGGGATTTTTACATCTGAGATTTTTAAATGACAAATTGATTTTTCATCGGGTTTATTTGTTATACTTCCGTGGATTAGTACTTCTTTCTCAACTATTTTGTCTGATGAAACGTAATTGGTCTTCATTTTTAACCTAAAAAAAATGACACTGAAGTTAGCAGACGTGTAAAAATTTTTGATTTTTTTTTTTTTTAATTAAATTACAACTAAAAAGATATTTATAAAAAATTGCACTTATAGTTCTTCAAGTTTTTTACATGAGACAATTTTTTTTTTAATTGTTTAATTTAAATTTCTTCAATAAAAAATTTCCAAAAATTTTGAAATATCAGCTAACTTTGTTTTCATAAAAAAAATTAACTAATTTAAAAAAAATATTGGAATTGAATTTGCGCGCGCAAGTGCGCGCCTGAATATGGAGCTTGCATATATTTTCATGTTTATGATATATTTGACCAATCATGTTATGAATAGTTTGCAACACATATTTTTCATCTTATTTTTTTTTAAGAAGAAGATATAGGAAAAAAAAATTAGTTTTTTTTTTTTAACTAAACAAATCAATATTATTTTCTCCAATAATAAAAATTAATATCATAAAAAAGAGTAATTTTAGATAAGACTAAAGTTAGTTTTTAATTATAATTTTTTTTTTAATTTATTAAATTTTTTTCTTATTATTTTTGGTAATAATTTTTTCAATAAAAAAAATTTTTAGATGTTGGCTAACTTAATTTTCATTCGTTTTAGTCAATAAAATAATTACAGGTATTTTTTAAAGAATAAAAACACTTGTAATAAATTTACAAAAATTAATTTAGATACTTGATAATTTTAAGAATTTTTTTAACAGAGAAATTAGACAAAAATTGACATGTAGAAATTTTAATAAATTAAAGATGCAATTTTTTAAAAATAATTTTTTTGAACAAATTCTTTTGTTAAAGAAAATTAAAAAATTGTGAAGTGAACAGCTAAATTTAATGAAAAAAACAAAACGTCTGTCAAACGTTTTTTTATTTCCAATTATAATTATTTTTAAAATTAGTTTTACAAACTAAAATTTTTTAAAAAATTAATCTTATTTTAATAATATAAATGTAACTATCAAAAATTGACAATAATTAAAAAAAATTAACTGCACTAAAAAATAACAAGTAATATATATAACCTAAAAATTTCTTACCACTGTCAAAAAACTAAACCAACTATAAATAACTTTTTTTAATTTTATATAAAAAAAAAAAAAACTATTAAAATCTTAACAAACACTTTAATTTATTATTTATTATTTGTATCAATATTTAAATTGTTGTTTTACTTTCAGCAAGTGCAAGATCACCGACCGCTGCTCGTACATTTTCATGAGTGTAAATATACTTACACATAGATAGAGAGAATAAATGTTTGCATATATATATATTATATATACATATATAATTCTGTTTGTATGTAAAAGAATGGGAGTGTAAAGCGCTACATAAACTGAAAATAATTAATATTAATAATTTAATAATAAAGAGTTATAAATAGTTTATTATACATATTAATTATTTTAAAAGAAAATATTTACATAAAATCTATTTTAAATAAAATACTCGATTTTATTTTATAATTTACTCCACTTGGTGCTGGTAACCCAAAGCCACTCGGCTAATTTAGTGTTTTTAACTTCTTCTGTTTCATCTTCTTCTTTGATAATATCGAATTGACTGAAAAAAAAAATTATTTAAAATTTAATAATAATAATAATGATTCTGAATGTGACATAAAAATTTATATTAAAAAAAGAATTTTAATGGATAAATGGACTATTGATAATGATTCTATCAATAACAAAATATCTAAAAATTTATCGACTGAAATTTAAAATTAGACAAAAATTGACATGTAGAAATTTTAATAAATTAAAGATGCAATTTTTTAAAAATAATTTTTTTGAACAAATTCTTTTGTTAAAGAAAATTAAAAAATTGTGAAGTGAACAGCTAAATTTAATGAAAAAAACAAAACGTCTGTCAAACGTTTTTTTATTTCCAATTATAATTATTTTTAAAATTAGTTTTACAAACTAAAATTTTTTAAAAAATTAATCTTATTTTAATAATATAAATGTAACTATCAAAAATTGACAATAATTAAAAAAAATTAACTGCACTAAAAAATAACAAGTAATATATATAACCTAAAAATTTCTTACCACTGTCAAAAAACTAAACCAACTATAAATAACTTTTTTTAATTTTATATAAAAAAAAAAAAAACTATTAAAATCTTAACAAACACTTTAATTTATTATTTATTATTTGTATCAATATTTAAATTGTTGTTTTACTTTCAGCAAGTGCAAGATCACCGACCGCTGCTCGTACATTTTCATGAGTGTAAATATACTTACACATAGATAGAGAGAATAAATGTTTGCATATATATATATTATATATACATATATAATTCTGTTTGTATGTAAAAGAATGGGAGTGTAAAGCGCTACATAAACTGAAAATAATTAATATTAATAATTTAATAATAAAGAGTTATAAATAGTTTATTATACATATTAATTATTTTAAAAGAAAATATTTACATAAAATCTATTTTAAATAAAATACTCGATTTTATTTTATAATTTACTCCACTTGGTGCTGGTAACCCAAAGCCACTCGGCTAATTTAGTGTTTTTAACTTCTTCTGTTTCATCTTCTTCTTTGATAATATCGAATTGACTGAAAAAAAAAATTATTTAAAATTTAATAATAATAATAATGATTCTGAATGTGACATAAAAATTTATATTAAAAAAAGAATTTTAATGGATAAATGGACTATTGATAATGATTCTATCAATAACAAAATATCTAAAAATTTATCGACTGAAATTTACTAAAATTTTCCAACAGTAGAATTTTAATAGATTAATAGAATTTTCTACTAATCATAGAATTCCAATAAATTAATGGAATTTTCTATTAAAAATAAAATTTTTTCACAATGAAATTTCAATAGATTAATAGAATTTTCTATTAATATTATAATTCCAATGGATTAATGGAATTTTCTATTATTCATAAAATTTTAATGAATCAAAGAAATCTTGGAATAATGGAGTTTTCTATTAATGATAGAATTTTGATGAATTAATGAAATTTTCTATTAATAATAGAATTTTAATTGATGAAATAAATTTTTTAAATATGGAGTTTTCTATTAATAATAGAATTTCAATGGATTAATAGAATTTTCTATTACTAATGGAATTTTAATGGATCAACAGAATTTTCTATTCATAATAAAATTTTGATTGATCAATAGAATTTTCTCACAAT